>WOGR01001698.1:0-19172 GCA_015342045.1 Leptinotarsa lineolata | reverse complement strand
TCATAAGTAGCGCCAAGAAAACCTCTACAAATCTTATTCAGTATTCTCTATGGCTAAGTTCAATAGTTTTTCTTAAATACGCATTTTTTCGAAAAATGGTCGTTCTTCCTATTTCTACGCCATAAACTCGGAATCCGTTTGGAAATACAAAAGATATTATGTTTCAATTTTGTACATCATAGCGTGTCCTATAGTTTTTCAAAAATTTTTTTTCTAAAAATGACAACTCACTATTTTATGGCCATAACATCAATGATTTTTTACTGTGAAATCTATATGTGACGACTGTGATCAAGATATATGTTATGTTCATCACACATTTATTCTCTAAATAGAACACCGTGTAATTTCTTCATTTCATTTATGATTTTTGTCCAACCCATTCCTTAAAATATCGCCCCACGCCTAAATTACCTGTTGCTAGATAAACAAGTTGTGAATTACACCACGAAATGTACGTTTTTGAATAGTTACAATAATTTCAATAATCTCGAAATTTGTGTCTAAAACAACCTCCAGCGCATGAAATATTTTTTGGAAATCAAGCAGTTTGGCAAATGACGGATCAAAATATTTGCCTGCAGATGAATATTGAAATCTTCAGTGGATCGTGAAGTTGAACTTCCGATATAATTTCATCAGAATGTTGTTATCGAAAATTGACTTGATTGATATGATTTTCATATCAGGTGAATCAGACAGAAATTGTTCATTGGCAAGAAGAATTTATTCTTAACGGTATCCAGATAAAAGGCATCCAGATGAAAGATTTTTTCGAAAGGTCTTGACACGATTTGTTGAAACTGGATATATCAATTATTCTAAACATGAGCGCATCAAGCCAGCTATTGATGAAGATAAAGAATTGCAAGTTCTTCTTGCTGTTGAATAAGATCCTAGTAGGAGTCCACGACAAATTGGTGAAATAGTGGAAATAAGTGAGAGATCAGTGCAACGAGTTTTGAAGAAACATCGCTTTCATCCACACCACGTTCAATCACACCAATAACTACTGTATGCCGATTTTGAGAAAAGAGTGGGAATTTGCAATTGCGCCATGGAAAAAATTCGTCAAAACGAATATTTTTTCAATAACATTTTATGGTCGGATGAATCGACATTCCATAAAATTGGATATGTGAATAGACATAATTACCATTATTATTCGACAGAAAATCCCCTTGTCATTGAGACAGGTGGACTATCAACATAGGTGGTCGATGAATTTCTAGGGAAGCATCATTGGAGAATATGTTATTGGTCCATACTTTTTTGGGGGACAATGTATCTCAATTTCTCACGAAATGATTTACCAGGTTTGTTAGATGATTTTCCTCTTGACCTTTGCAATAGAATGTGGTTACGACATGACGGTGTACCTGCTCACGATTTAGCCGGAGTGAAAGATCATCTCAATGAAGTATTTCCCAATAAATGGATAGGACGGAATGGGCCTGTACGGTGGCCCACTAGATCACCAGATTTAACAAAACTGAATTTTTTCTTATGGGGATACATGAAAAATATGGTTTACGTCGAGCCACTAACTTCTTTCGGAAATATGCGACTCAGAATAACGAATGCTTTTCGTAGCATTACACCAGCTGTTTTGCGCAGGATAGAACAGTCTTTCAAATATAGAATTCAGCTCTGTATTCAAGAAAATGGAAGACATGTTGAACATAATCTATAAAAGTTTCATTATCAACATTCAATAAACTTTCCAGTTTGTTGTTTTGTAGTTTGCCAGTTGACAAATTTAAATATCTAGAACTTGAGCTCTGAATTCATTAATATATGTTATATTCATATTGTTTTTTCATTTGATCTTGTTTGGTTTGATATTGCACGATTTATAGGTAAAATTCTGTATCTAATGAAAAAAATAATTTTCCATTTAGAAAATTGTGATAGGTACATCCATTTATTTCGTAAAAAATATTTGTTTGGACACGCTATAATGTACAAAATTGAAACAAGATATTTTTTGTATATTTTTATCAGTCGTCAAAAGGATTTCGCTTTGAAAAAAGTCTTTCATCGAGTTCATGGCGTAGAAATAGGAAGAACGAACATTTTTTGAAAAAAATGCTTATTTATGAAAAACTGTTGAACCTAGCTGATAAAATTTGTAGAGGTTTCGTTGGCGCTCCTTATGGATCAATAATATACAGGGTGTTCCATTTTTATTTACAATATGCAGGCGGTTTTTCATACCCTGTTCATCATAGGTCAATTTCAGATATATCGTTTGAAAGAGTTACCATTTTAGAATATTCGACCAAAAAAATTCAATTAGACTTGGCACAACTTTATAATTTCAAATATTCTGAGTGTGACCGCCAATATTTTTATTTTGTCGAGCTCGAGCAACAAGGTAATATTATAGAAATTTAGATTCCTATCTGTTTCCTAAATAGAAATATGGAACATCGCGCCACTGTTGTAGGACCCTGTATATCATTTTATCATCACAATTCAGTTTGATTTCGCAGTTATTATGCATGCAATGAATAAAAAATCTAAAAAGTGTTCTTTCAAAATATCTGATGGTCATCTGCCGATAAATATCTGGAATCATCTCAGTTTCACGAAACTTTTGATTCTATAGAGTGAAGCTCATATATTATTATGTAATGATATTATTTATCACAGTTTGACGTACTTTTTCCAGCAGTGTTTGTTATCCACTTAAATTAAATTATATATGTCACAAACACTCACAAGTTATTACAGTCCCACTAATTACATGATCATAACTTGCATACCTAAAACTGAAGTGAAAATTTCTGAATCGAAATCGTCACTCCATTATTAGCTGTTTCAATATTTACTCGTTCGAAAAGATATTGTTGCCTGTTAGTAATACAAATAAGCATGTTTGTTAATGGATTTTCCGAAAGAATATATATTTTACTGCTCCGTTACAAAAAAAAAATGTCTTTGAAATAAATGAAAGATAACTTGAATGAGATTTGATCGAGACTAGATATTTTATAATGGTTAATTTTTGAAAATTGGGCCAATTTCATTCGAGTAATCGATAGTATATTTTTTGAAAAATCTGCAAAAAACTATATAAATATCATAATTCCAATGAGAATCGATTTATCTTTATGTTAAAAATAATGATCATTAGTGGAATGTTAGAATCACGTGGATACAATGGAAATGAATATACCAATTAGACGTTTTTTCAACATTTCAAACTATAATTGGGTACAAAAAATGCAAATACTCCGATAGTAAGCAGATCGCGTTGACGTATTTTCAATCTGTTGAGCTATAATTGGATACAAAATGAACCTCATATATGAATTTTTCAACCCGTTGAAACCAATATTGTGCATAAGAACTAGCGATCCGCCCTGGCTCCGCACGGGTGCAATGTTGAATATACATAAATATACATACATAAATATCTACTGACGACGCAATATTTGCTCCAGCAACAAAGATAACAGAAGCGCTCAATGAGAGCCGTCCTTGTCTATGTATATTTGTAGACTTGTCGAAAGCTCTCTACACTTTAGTCGCCATCCCTTTTTGCAGTCACTGGAAGATATTGGTGTCAGAGAAATCCACTTGCAGCTCTTTAAAAGCTATCTCAATGATAGAACTCAGTCTATAAATGTTGATGGTGTACTCAGTGATGTAAATCCGATTATGGAGTACCACAAGGTACAGTCCTAGCGCCTATACTATTCAATATATACTCATTGGGACTGTTCTCATTGGGTTGCTTCGGAAATATAATTGGATTTGCTGATGACACAGCTATATTTTATAACTCTGATAAGTAAGAGAATCTGAAACTTGGAACTGAACACGATTTCGAAATGGTTCGAGCACAAACTACTTACAATCAACATAGACAAGACTTATTACCTACCAGGCAAGCTCGGGAGATGCAATAGCAAAACCCTCCAACACACCTACAAGACAAGACATACATTAGACCGATCATGGACTATAGAGCCGTGATCTGCTACGCAATCCCCCCAAGACTAACACAGCGCCTTCTAACCAGAGGAGAATAGCACTAAACATACATAACCTTCTTTACCGATTCCCCTCCAACGAACTATACAACAATATAAAGCTAACCCCTATAAACACTAGATTTCAGAAACTCCAAAGCAGATACGACGCCAGAACAATAAGAAGCAGCAACACCACCGCTATTTAGACGCTAGCCACCCCCTGAACACCCTGTGGGGGCCCTAGGAGGATCCTAAGGAAAAAGCTCCCATTTCTCCCACCCAGGCTCCTAAGAGCCCTGGAGGATATCCCGGAGCGGTTCCAGGGCATCCTAGACGAGTTCCTGCTCAGTAAAAGGACAGCCCACTGCCAAAGAAGACCACAAACAAAAAGCCTAGCTCACCCCCCAAGGCCTATCAGAACCCGAAATAATGACGACCCAACTGCAACCACACCCGGACCACTCACAACAACACCATAACCCCACACATACACAGGAACACCAATGCTTAAGGAACCAGAGAACACAGGACAAAAGCATGGCACTCACCAAAACCAAACTCCCAGGAGCAAGAAAAACATCAGCCCCCATCTTAGAATCAGCACACAGGAAAATAACATTATACTTATTTTTTTTGTTAACTATAAACTAACACAGCCCCTGAAGCGCCACTGAAAAATTTACCATACATCCTGTAAAAAAATTGAATATTTGAAGAATCATTATTGACTATCGCCTAAGACTGGATCTCCACATAACATATGCATTGAAGGAATTGAGAACTATTGTATTCAAATTTAAAAAACTTAAAGAAAACGTACATGCATGCCTGATGAGAACGCTATACCATGCATTAGTGGAATGCCATCCAAGCCATTTTCGGAACATGAAAAAGTCGCAGGGGTCAAATCTGGTGAATACGGTGACTGAGGCAAATAAAATATCAACAAACAATGACAAAACGACAAGTGAACCAGTGCACTATCGTGATTCGAAAGCCATGAATTGTTTTTCCACAATGCTGGACACTTTCTACGTATTGCTTCTCGCAAGCGGCGCATAACTTCAGTATAATAATCCTTTCCGACAGTACGACTATGTGACAAGAACTTCTGATTCACGACGTCACGGTAATCGAAGTAAACAGTGAGCAAAATTCCGACATTTGATCGCACTTGGCATGTTTTATTTTGTCTTACCTCTCCTGGGCTCTTTCATTGGGACTATTTGACTTTGGTTTCGATGTCATAACAATCAATGTATGAAAATTCATAAATACAGTTTATCGTATGATTTTCACTATAAAGGGTTTCACAAAAAACCGCGAGACATGTTTCGTTATACAATAGCTTTCTCAAGCGGTAATAATAAGTTACTTCTAAACTACAAATATTTTATAATCTAACATATAACCTACTGGTTTGTCCACTTTCTAATGAATGAATCAACCTGAAAAAAGTCGGGTATGAATTCATGAATATGGATATGAATATATTAAATTTCTGAAACCCCCCTAATTATACTAGATATAATTAACTATTTTCTTTCCTAAAAATGAACAAACTTGATGATGAATTATTCAGTTCAGTTTGATCGTTCATAAGATATTGAGAGAGTTCAAATTTGTTCATTTCCATACTCTCCAACAGACTGAGTTTCAGACCTTTCTTCAAACCAATCATGCCTCTCTGTGATTGAATTAGTGGCATATGTGGAGTTTATTTTTCCATTCTGGAAACTATTTTTGTGTTCCTTTATGCGGACTTTGAACGTTCTTTCTGTTTGACCTATATAAAACATCGGACATGACTCACATGACAATTTATACACTTCCGATTTTTTCTGAAACCGAACTTTCATCTTTGTTATTCTTAATGTACATGCCCTAGTTTTTGTTGGTTCTGAAAGCAATATTCACACCTTTGTTGTGCAGAAAATTTGAAATATTCGTAGGGGGTAGGTTAAGGTTCTATAACTTTCATCCTCATCTCTTCGAATTGGGTAAACTTCCTCCAAAGCTTGGCTGTATAACTTTTTTTGATAATACAGAATGTATTAGACTGTTATCGTAATAATTGTTGACGGCTATTTGTTTTATTATGTTCAGTTCTTTATTGAATCAATCAATGTATATCATTGACAATATATCGAGTGTTTTTAGCACTTAATCAAATTTTTCACACAAAATTTGTTGCAAATTTTTTTTTTCGATAGCAGAAAATCGCCTCCCACCAACAAACTAAATATGGCAAACAGCTGAAATAGTGAACATATGTTCGAGACGAAGAAAACACAAAAAATGAAAAAATCGCAATCCCGCGAAATTTAAATATTCATATTATTTTCTGAACAGTTTTTCAAAATGATTTCTATTAGTAATCATTTCAATAATTATCACTTATTGCTTGCAAAAACATCTTTTTATGATATATTGAGATGATCCTTACCAAGACTGTAAGTAATCAAATGAAAATATTTTTTCGTGGAGGAAATAGAGTTTTTATCGATTATTTTCAAGTGTTTCAACCTTTCATAATCTGAAAAACAAAAAACAAAAATTATAAAGAAGAACCATATGCAGGTCCAGAAAGGACCAGTTTAAAAAACTTTTATATAACTTGACTTAAATGTATTTTTATATGTGAAGGTGTAATCTTGCAAGTTGAACGGTGTTTCGTCAGGCACAAGTAAGCTTTAAACTGAAATAAGTGGCGCATATATTACCAAATTACTACCCAGTCCGTGCCGAGGACTTAGGGGTATAAAATGATGTCGTGAACGTACCGCCTTAGGGCACCTGGGCGAATGTTGTATATCAGCTCTTACCCTTCTGAACTAAACTCTGGAAGGGTTGACGGATATTTCTTCGGTACTCATGGAAACATTAAGGAAAATGAAGTAACAGCAACACAAAAACTGAATTAATATAATAAAAACTAAAAGAAAAACTTTTATTCACGCCACAGAAAGAAAAAAGAAATATATTTAGCGAAAACTAGAAAATATAAAATTAATTAGTATGGAAAAAACCTTTTAAAAAAGGTTTTATTTAACCCCTAAAAAAAAATTAGATTTGAATTACAATAAACCAGTTACTTTACAAGATTTAGCCCCAGTGCTGCACGACGGAAGTTTGAGTAATCTTTTCCTTTTAAGTTTTTACTATCAACTCATAAGGTCATTACATAATTTATATGATATGAAAGCTTGTCGAGAGATTCGTCTGTATAGATCAACTAGTAACTTAGGTAACTTGGTCTGATTGATTTTAATTTAAAAAGAACTAAGTTCAAACTGAGTAATACGAGTGCTTAAATCTGGCGATGAGCTCTTATATATTATAAATTTTGTAATGACGTTACAAGTTCATAGTAAAAATTTTAAAGGATCTAGAGAAGGAAATTAAAATAATAATACAGATAGGACATAATAATGATTTCGACGCAAACACAATCCAGAAGTTAGTCAGAAAACAAAGCCGTAAATTAACTTACAGATTAATATACCCCCAGGTCAAGCAGTCAGAAATGAAGAAATTTTCAACTCTAACATATTTTGGAAAAAGAACAGAGATAATTGCGGATTTTTTTCAGGAAAAACAATGTGGAAGTGGCATTCAGACCACATGCCAGGCTATCCTAATTCCTTTTCAATGCCAAAGATAGAGTAGACAAGATGGATTAATCTAAAATTCATAAGCTCAAGTGTCCCGATTGTAATAGTTTTTATGTGGGACAATGTGGTCGAAATTTCTCAAAACGGTATGCTGAACATGAAAGGTCATTCGGACTAGATGAAAATGATTCGACATTTTCGAACCATTCTTTGGAATGCACACAAGTTTCCGAATCTAATAAAAGATACGAAAATTTTGCACGCAAAGGTTGAAAACTCAATTATTTGAAATCCTTGGAAATTTATAAGCATAAAAAATGCGGGTGCAATCTTTTAAATGATCAAATCGATCTAGTTTATTCACCGGTTTTCGAATTAGCGTGCCCACATTGTCTCAGGTAGAAATAACTCAGGTACCTCAGTTAATACCTAGAGTGGTACCTACTATATAAGGGGTGATGTAATCATTCATTTTTGGTTTAATGTAAGAGTTTGAAAATGTCCTTATAGAACAAAACTGCAGTAACTTTAGTTACGAATAAAAGTGGTGAAAAACATAGAAAATTTTCATTTCTCATTTTTCACGTTAGAAAAACTACTTGACAGGCATATCAGGGACGTACCACTGGCTATCAGACCATTACATCGATACCAATATGCATACAGGTCAGATATGTAAACAGAAACGGCTCTATGTCGGATTACGGAAAGAGTAGAATATACTTACAAAATCAAAGAATTACTTCTGGCTGCCTTCTTGGACTTTGAGGGCGCATTTGACAATACTTCCTTAGAATCAATCATCCAGGCATCGAGGAGAAGAGGAATCGACGAGACAAGCTGTAGGTGGATAGACTGCATGCTTTGGGAAAGATTGGTATATACAACCATTATGGGGAAAATAGTAATAGAACGAGTAGCAAGGGGCTGTCCTCAGAGTAGGGTTTGTCCCCTCTGTTGTGGAACCTTGTAATGGACGAGCTACTATGTCTTCTGGACCACAATGGGCACAAAGCACTGGGCTATGCAAACGACTTAGTCATCTTAGTCCAGGGTAAATACAAAAATTTTGTGAAGGGATGCATGCAGCAGTCCCTAAATATCATAATAAGATTATAGAAGGACTTAACACAAGCCCTTTCAAATCGACCATATTAGCATTCACCAAGAGGGCTGAAACGGAGGATCTCAGACCTCTGAAACTTTGAGATGAAGAAATGCAGGTGTCGGGAGAGGTCGAATATCTGGGAGTGATTCTAGTTTCAAAATTGACCTGGAACCAACACTTGTATAGGATAAAGAGGAAATCGGAGATAGCACTGATGCTAGTCAGACGCACATATAGAAAAATATGGGGCTAAAACCAGACATGGTGTATTGGCTATACACAATGGTGGTTAAATACATGAAAGCATACGCATCTCTGGTCTGGTGGCCAAAGATGAGCAGGCGACCGCTATTAACAAATTAGGCAGGGTGCCAAGACTTGCTTGTTTGAGAATAACGAGAGCAATGGGAACTATTTCAACAGCTGCATTGGAGACATTCCCAAATCTATCACCTTTACACTTTGTAATAATGGGGGAGGCTAGGATAGGCTAAATCAGACTGGAAAATTCACCAAGCTATGAAAGATCGGGCAAAACAAAAATTTTGAAACATGTGAAGGAGCACATATTAAATATGTGTACGGACCACATGAAACCGAAATACACCCATAACACAATCTTCACGGCTAAAATTATGAGCCGTGAAGGATGGACGACAATTAGTCATCTTGAGAACATGTTTGGAAAAAACACGTGGTATATAGGTGGGTCGAAAACCACACGTGGAACGGGAGCTGGAATATACCGAGCGAATAAAATCTACACTATAGCTATCCGCTAGGTCTATACACATCCGTCTTTTAGGCGGAAGTGTATGAATCTTGCAATGTGCAAGGCTTATCAAATTGAAATATTGATCCGATCATTACGTTGCGATCTCAAGTTAATACCTTGAAGAACTAGATGAACTCACCAACAGGAACAAATCAACATTGTACTGGGTGCCAGGCCATTCAGGAATCATGATGTAATGATAAAGCGGATCAATGTGCAAGACACGGATCATCAACTCCATGTATGGGTCCTGAACCAGCTCCGGGGGTACCAAAATCATTAGTACTACTTCAAAACAGTTGGGATCGGCTCAGAATGAGTTCTACCAACCAGACACTGTTTGCTCAGAGAACTCCTGAACAAAATGGGGCTGTAAAACGTAAACCTTAGCTGCAGATTATGCAACAAAGGGACAAAGACAGCTCTACACATTTTATGCGAATGTGAGGCACTGAATAATAGGAGACGAGTAATATATAGACGTATAAAAGTGTGTCCAGAAGAATATGAAGAACATCAAACACGAAACCTGTACGAACTAGTACAAGATACGAGACTGATGGTATGGGTGTCATGAAAAGAGAGAATAAATGCAATAAGCCCGAGAGGCTGCAGTGTTTTCAGGAGACTTGGAAGAAATAGACAAGTCATACAGTTCCCGAGTAACTATAAAAAAGCTTTTTTCTTTTGTTATCATTCATTTTTCATTGTGCAATTTTTGACTGACGCAATATCTTATTTTGAATTAAACTCGTGCTATTCGTTTCGTTGTTTTTTATTGAACAAATATGTACACACAGGCAATTTAGATGATATGAAATATTTCAATTATAATTTTTATGACTCCTTCTGGACAGTTGATGTCTTGCTGAGAATATACTGTAACTTCTACTGGACAAAGCGGACGAACTGAAATTGAAAAATAAAGGTGGATGATTGATTCACTCGTTATTTCATATATCTCATTCGAAATTTGTTAGAAACTTTTTTGCATTCACATAGATAAAATTTCAAATAATGATTTCTCAACAGTATCACTGACCACTATTACTTCAACGTAATGCTCAAGTAATTCTCTTACATTCTGAAGAATATCAGGGATTAGCAGCCTACAGCAATTGGTACTTCATTCCCTTCAAGTATTAATAGTGGAATTTTGGTTTCAACCAACACTATACAGAAAAGTTCAGTGGAATCAAATCTAGTGATCTGGATGGCCAGTCTGCGAAAGCTTTCCTTCGATGCCACCGACACATGAAGTCTTTATCGAAGAATTGTCACACTGGTACTAAGCAATGAGAAGGTACCACATCTTTTTGAGAAACTAATCCATTCTACAGTAGAGGATCTAACTGGATGCTTGGCTTAACTTGATCATGCAGCAAATGGAAATGGCATAATTTAGTTAACTTCGGTGCTCAAAAATTTGATTTTTGGAAATATTTGGTAAGTATTTGGCATGCTATGGGATTTGAACCACTCCAGTATCAAAAATTTCAACAATTTTCATGCTCGATTTGATTGTGAGAAAATCTCACAGAATTCAATTATTTCGTCTAAGTTATCTTCTTTCAACTTATGGATGATTTTCATTCAGTAAAGGTGGAAGTTGTGTCGATGAAGAATTCTGAAAACGTTTGTTCGCCTCACTTCTGACGCTTGGGACAACTTAGACAAAAAATACGAACTTTCCATCAAGGCAATATGGCCTAGAACAGCAACATTAATGCTTTCGTTGTTAACTATTCCTGAACAGTAATTTTCTACATTTCTGCCCGGATGATTCCCGTAGAAAACACGAGCAGTTTGCCTTGCAGATTTTTTATGTACTCGTACGTAATATACACCCATGTTAGTCCGCTCTTGAAGTGTATAGATCATAGATGGAAGAGGTAGGTCATCAGAATATATCCAACGAAATAACAACCTGATTTGAACAAGGCAAAATTACAAATCTCTAATAATAAAGCTAAGCTAACAGTCACTATATTATATCAGAATAATTTTGACATAACCGTCAATAGCTTCCACAGTAACTAGTTAGTTTCTATTATTTTCATTAGTCTCATGCAATAGTGCTCAGTCCTTTTGAAATGTCAGGGATGAGATTTAGAGAATTCTGGAGAAACATAACGTGAAACCAATCTTCAAGCCAACAAAAACTATCAAAGAGAGTCTAAGATCGTCGAAGGACCTGAGAGAGCCCTCAGCATTATGAGGAGTATGCCAGATCCCTTGTATATGTGGGTCGGTCTACATTGAAATCACGTAAAGAATGATGAGTACCCAGCTCTCTAAACGCAAAAGAGATTGTTTCCTCTGGTAGAGGGACAAATCAGCTGCAGCCCAGCATGTACTCAAAGAAGGCACACACGGTTTCTCGTACAGTGACACACAGGTACTGGATAACACCCAAAACTACCATCCAAGATCACACAGGGAGGTTATGAAAATCCTTGAACACAGATATAAGTTCAGTCAAAAGGAAGAAGTTATGAACAATAAAATTTGGCTACCTGCTCCGGACCGCAAACAAATTAGATCATTCAACTCAGCTGACAGAAACGAAGCCATGGCCACCAGTAATGGTATAGAACCAGAAACAGACACTGGATGAAGTAGTATATGTAGAGAGGACAATCATTGCACTGTGTCCGTTACCTCATCGCCTTTGATAATGTTTACCGCAGTCGTGGACAAAACGTCAGGCCTAAAAACCTGCGGACTACAATAGAACAGCAAAACAGTTTTGACACAGCCGTAGATTTGAACTGAATTTTACGATACGATTCTGACCAGGTACGTTATTTGTGAACACACCTTGGTGACGCTCCCTTTACATGAAACCAGGCGGCAGTAGAGCGTTCAAAAATACGAGGGTACATTGAATTATTGCAATTTCCATAGAGGTCTCTGATTTTTCAAGAAATTATAGTTCATGTTACTCCTGGGCTATGTTACAAATCCTCTTTATAATAATAGTTAAGATATCGAAAGAACAGCTGAACATCATTGACTCAAATAAAAATTCAGATCAGAAATGAAGTTCAGCACAGCAGTAAAAAAACTCCCCCAAACTAACACAAATTTGTTCTATGCTCGGTTAGACACATCTTCCCTACCTGACTGAAAAAGTTTTTCCAGCTACTCTCTACTACATTGCCTGTGTGTTGCTTCGTAAGTTCCTTCCGCTATAGTCATCAAATTTTTGGCAGTAGCTTTCCCAGTCTGCATCACCAACGAATAAAATAGACCTGCTTCGTTTTGCAACAGAAGATGGGGATGATCAAACTCTGCTATTCCTCCTGCATCCATCACTAACACCTTATCCGAATCCATGATGGTATGCAACCTGTGAGCTATTGTCAACACTGTACAGTTGGCGAATTTTCTCCTGATAGTTTCCTGGATGAGACCGTCTGTATGTGGATCCACGTTAGCCGTAGCTTCGTCCATGACCAAGATTTTGTTGTCTCTCAAAATGGCTCTAGCAAGGCAAACCAGTTGTCTTTGACCCACACTGAAGTTGGTTCCGCCTTCGGCCATTTTACTGTCCAGACCTGAAGGGACATCGGCAACGGCAGTCTTCAGTTCCACTTCATCCAGAGCATTCCATAGTAGCTGAAATAATGATTTTTCCAATACAATTCAATTCGGTTTATTATCCCGAGGGGAAACAATAAATGCTTATAATTAGGGACTATAACCAACTACAGAGTATAATAATAAAACAGAAATAAGATATTTTACAATGAACACAAAAAATATAAAAAAACAATGAAATCCAGTCAAATAATGAAATTGGTTACAGAAAGTATATGCTGAAAACGAATTCAAATGTAATAGAAATAAAATGCAAACTATGAAATTCCACTAATTAATTTTTTTTTCAATTGATACTTAAATTTTGTGATGGAATAGTGCTTCTTTATTTTTTCTGGAATTGAATTATTTATAATGATCCCATCGTGATATATCGACTTTTTTCCAAAATTTATATGTATCTTTGATTGTGGCATGATTGTGAATATGTCCCATTCGAAAAAAATTCAAGTTTGATTTCTTCGTATTATTTTCAACATAATGAATAAATCAGTTAATTTTATATAGTGAATTCAAGTCCAATAAATAGTTTGATTTATATGAGTTCCAAATATGGTAATTTATTTTATTTCATTATTTTGTTTTGTAAGGTTTTCAGAGGTTCGATTATAAATTTACTTGCTGTTCCCCAAACAGAAATGAGATAGTGCAAATGTGAATAAATGAGACTGAAATATATATATTTTTTAAATTTTAAAGGTATAAAGTTTCAAATTTTGTAAAAAATTCCATCATGGAATTATTCATATATGAACATTTTTCGGAATCAAGCCTCAACTAATGATCTTTAAGCCACATGAGAATTTCATCCAAATCGTTTCTCATTTTTTATAACTGTCTGAGAAATATGTAATAGTGGTAACATCAGCAAATAGTTTAATTATACCATTCACTTTCAAATTTGCTACTGAATTGATATAAATGAGAAAAAAACAGGACCAAGGATGGATCATTGGGGTACGCCACAAGTTATATTTTGAAGAGAGCTTTTTCGATCACCTATATAAACATATTGTCTTCTATCAAACAAATAATTTTGAAACCATTCAAGAAGTTTACCTCTGATTCAATATTTAATCATTTTTTCAATATACTGTGGTCAACTGAATCAAAAGCTTTGCAGAATTCGAGAGACAATAGACAGCATTTTTCATTTTTATCAATTTCCATTTGGATTTGCGATACTAAATCCATTACCGCTGTCTCTGTGTCGCTAGAACTGTGAAAACCCTATTGAGGTTATTAGTTTCATAAGCCTTGTATGTATCAGTTTCTCCGAAGATGATTTTTATATTTTCTATATGCAGTCTGAAAGATATATAAATGATATCTACCTCATCGTTAAACTCGTTGAATGGATCCAAATTATTCCTGAGTGTCCCAGAAAACAAAACAGGTTCCTGTGGGATGATAGATATCTTCGACCTTAGTTTTTGCAGCTCTACTGTCCTTGTGTCAACATCATCTATCAAAATACTACCCTCGACGCTTGCCAAACGAAAAAGAGCTTGTATGAGAGACGATTTTCCTGCTCCTGTTCTTCCTACAATACCAACTTTCTCCTTAGCTTTGATGATGAAATTGAGATTCTTCAGAATGCAAGGATCATCAGAGGAGTATCGAAGAGACATGTCTCTGAATTCGATCCTGCCTGTTTCTGGCCAGAATTTCGGCGGTTCCTTAACGGTGTCTTCCTGTTTTTCAGGTTTCAGGTCAGCATACTCTTGAACCCTTTCCACGGAAGTCATCTGGTTTTCCAGTTCGCTCCACTGTCGCATGCCCCACTGAAACATTCCGGTCAGGCCCATGGCTTGAGTTAGGGCCAGACCCATGTTCCCGCCAAAGCTTTCTGTGGAATTGTTCAAATTTTCAAAATTGTTGAATATGATCTTTCAAGTGCTATTGCTTCATTTATTCCAACAAATTACTTCCGACAAGAATCAATTCATTGAATGATTTTCAGTGACATCTACAAAATCAGATTGAACTGATTTTTTCATTTCAATTTCCACATGATTTTTCTCTAATTCATATAATTTTGCTTTTATAAATCCGTCCATAATAATATCGACGTTTTGCAATTTTTATTTAATCTCTCCTCCAATATATATTTCATCATTTCCAGAAGTAACTCATTATTCACTACATTGGAATATATGAATTCAATATTGCACAGGGTGAGTCAACAAGATTCCTTCAGTCGATTGCTATCAGAGGAAACAATTTTTCAAACTGCTCAATTTTTTTGCAGTCATATCAAGATGGAGTAGTGAAAAGCCAAAAACTTTCTTTCCAAAAAAAACAAATACTACTTTTGAAAATTATTTTATCGCATACTGGGTAATTCAGCCGAGTGTGGCCAACCAAAGTTATATTTTTTCAATAGAACACTCAGTACATGAATATGTCATTCGCATAAGAAGCAATAGTTTGAATCTCTCTAAGAGTTATCATCTGAATGACAGAAACCAGTCTGTGAACGTAGATGATGTACTAAGTGAGAGGAGCAAGGTAGATTATGGTATCCCACAGGGAACAGTTCTAGGCCCTATCTTATTCAATATTCACATAAACGGAATGTTTGCCATACGGAGCAAGGGTGATATTATAGGATTCGCAGTTGACACTGCAATATTTTACAGGGCAGATACATGGAATGAACTGAAAAACATCATTGAAACAGACTTTCCTTCAATAAAAAAGTGGTTGGAATACAAATTACCCACTATAAACTTAGAAAAGACTTTCTATCTAACATTCCACTGCAAATCCAATAAGGCCTCGTTCAACTCAATGAGTATATCAACATGTGGAAAACCCCATATCATTCACCCTGAAAACAAGGTGAAATATCTAGGTGTGATAATAGACTCAAATCTGAAATGGAACGATCATAAAAACTATGTATGATAGATAGATAGATAGTTTATTTAACCACGTTAATTGATGGCCACAATTAAAGTGATTCAGATTCAAACATGTGAGTTGGTGTCGCCAGGTACTCGTTGACACTATAAAAACAATGTATTGTGAGGATTTTTTTCATAAATCTCTTGAAACTACATATAGGTAGGTCTTCAACAGTGAATGGCAATATATTATAAATATTAACATTGAGTGTATTGATCGATGATTTGTGTAATATCAGCCTGCGTGGCCTTAAGAGATAAGCACCTGTCAGTGTTATGTTCATGAACCTGTGAATTGGTCAGATGTTCGTTTTTGTAGTTATGAATTTCCAAGAAAAATTGATAGAGGGTACCGTCATTATGTTTAGTGTTTCGAAAAGGGGTCGGCAGGTATCTCTGAAACCGGCATTTGAAATTATTCTTATAGGTCGCTCTTGTAGTAAGAATATTGGACAGCATTGGGACAATTTCCCCAAAGTAAAGTTCCGTAGCTAACATGGGAATGAAAAAATCCTAATATGCTGATAAAAGAGTGTTCAAGTTGACAAAATTCTTCAATTGCCTGAGTAAAAATAGATATTTTGGAAGTTTCGAGCCTAATTCTTCGATGTGGTAAGACCAATTCAGAGTATCGTCTAGGGTGATGCCTAGTAGTTTGACAGTTTCACCTTTAGCCAAGTTTTGCTGTGGTTAACAGACATCTACTCCCTCTGGCACCAACTGTAAACAACGTCCATCGCACTTTAGAGGATATTACAAGCTACTCTTTCCGACGTGGACCTTGCCAAAATGACAAGGTCATCTGCATAAGTTTGCAGATCTACTTCTCTTCCAACGAGGGCATCAAGCAGACTAACGATCACAGAAGGGGAGATAGTACTCCACCTTGAGGGCAGCCCCTGGTGACCCTGAACCTAATGGCCTCGTCTTGAAGAATCGTAGTTGCAGTTCTGTTTACCAGCATGGCATAAATCCATCCAGTTATGGTCGATTCTGTGCCTTTTACAGCCGGTGCTGATTCTATAGATTTAGGTAGTGCATTATCAAATGTTCCTTCTATATCGAGAAATACAGCAACCGCAATTTCCTTGTTGTCAAGGATTGAGTAATTTTCTCTACGGGGTTGTTTAATGCTAAATCTGTCGTTTCAGCATATACCGAATGAAATATTCAATGAAAACGAATATACTTAAATGAGGAATGGTTGAAGAATAACATGGGTTCAACATTTCACACCCTGAATATTGTTATTTGTTTTATTATTACAGAGGCATTTTTTTGAAAAATACATACCGCTTTTGACGAATAGTAATGCAATCAATACTAAAGTAATATAAACAACACAGTGCAAATCCAACCAGAAGCCAAAAGTCCTCATGGCGGCCAGATACATATGAAAAGCAGCACTGTTCAAGTTTTGGTATTTGTCGAATTCTTTCCTGAGTATTTCCTGGGCTTTGAAGGCCCTTATAGTGGTGAGGCCTTGTAGAGATGCTGATAGGTGAGTGTAGATGGGACTTCGGGCTGTAAAAACAAAAAAATGTCAAGAAAATATATATAATTATGGAAACGAAAAAATTATGGTGTCTTTGACAAAGTCATCATTCAGAAGTTATATTTCAGCCATGTGATGCGAATAGGTTTCACCAATCTTCAGAAGAACGGTAGTGAACGAATCCTATTGGTTTCTATATCCTTGCAAAATGAAGCAAAAGTTGTAACATTCCATTTTTCCACTTTTAATTTCATAGTGTTTGTGAGATGTGAATAGAAGGAAAGCCCTTTTGCCTAATTTCAATTATTGTAGGGTGTAACATACCAATTATTTGAATTTCTATTTTCACAGATCTGGGATTCTTCTGAGCAGCCTACAGTATTACTCAAAATAAAGCATAATCAGACACCTATTTATTGTCAATATTGTTTATCTTGATAATTTTCATTCATGTTATGGTTAGGTATACAAATTGACATCAACAACGACTCCCTTTCTTTTGTTCAGTTGTTTCTCACAGTGATTGAAGTTGTTGTTGTTGTTCTAAAATTGTTCGTTCCGTTAACCAGCTGACGAACGTCAACCCTCAGAAGTCCAAATTTGTGCGAGCAAGGGATTAACGCGGCCTTACCTTTTAAAGTGAGATTACCCAGCACGGTGGCCCGGCGGGGAATCGAACCCCAGTCTTCCGCTTGAGAGGCGGATATGCTAACCTCTATTGTAAATGGGATGGATTCTTATTTATTTTATCTTTTAAAAATAGACTTTGACTTTTCTCTTCAACGATTTTTTATTGACAACTAAACTCAACTCGATACAATAGATACCAAAAACAAATCAAAAACAAATTATTCATATAGGGAGAGTAAAAATGAACATCAAAATAATATAACAAACAATTCCAACAAATCGAGAATTAAATGAATTATATGCATTTTTCAAAACAGAACAGTATTTCCAGTTACTTGATTAACGTTAAAATTCAGTGGCATTTCATTCCGGCACGATCACCTACATTTGGGGGGATCTGGGAGGCAGACATAAAAAGCATTAAATTGCACCTTAGGAAAGTTGTGGGGGAGTCAATTTTTATATTCGAGAATTTTAATACAGTTCTAGTTCAAATAGAGGGTATTTTAAACTCTCGACCTCTATGTCCTCTAACAAACGATCCTGATGATCTCACACCCCTTACGCCATCCCACCTTTTAATCGGATGATCCTTAATAGCCCTTCCCGAAGGCGATGTCACGAATACTCTTAACAATCGATTGAATCAGTACCAGCAGGTCCAACGTGTTGTTCAATCACTCTGGAAACGATGGTACACAGAATATCTATCAGAACTCCAAGTACGCTCCAAATGGAAGAAGGCCATCCCCAATAACCTTGAAATTGGGAAGGACGAGAATTTTCCCCCATTATGCTGGGCCCTCGAAAGAATTTCTGCTATATTTTCAGTTTCTAATGGCATTGTCAAAGTAGTTGAAGTGAAAACCACCAAAGGACAGTATCGACGTAGTGCAACGAAGCTGTGTGTACTTCCTATGAACTGAGAGTTGAAAGTATCTTTTCAAAGTGGGCGGAATGTCTAATCATTTCGGACGTATTCGAAACCTAGCATAGCCTACACCTCTCAGCTAATCATTTGGGACTTATTCGAACCTTGGCAACGCCCTCGGTGC
>WOGR01001697.1:3156-19176 GCA_015342045.1 Leptinotarsa lineolata | reverse complement strand
GAATGAATTCTGAAGGAATAAAATAATTTTTCCTGGTGTATTTCATTTTCAACACTGTTTTTTGATATTTTATAAGAGATGGGGTTGAGGTTATCAAATTTTCTCTTTGGTGGAGTGGAAAGGGGTATTTTATTATTTGACTCATGGTATATTTTATTCATACTTATATAGAAAGGAAATAGATTTGACGTTTTAACAAAATAAAATTTTTCATTCGTTTTTAAACTATCAATTATTGACGGAAATATGTTGAGGATGCCATGTATATGGAAGGAAAGTAATGGACTGAATGGATTGTTAATTTGTAAGGAATGTCTGCAAAGTGCAGTTGCGTCCGATAGTTCAACTCGGAAAGATACCCCAAACAACAATTTCCTGTTGGAAATTACTTCAAGCACTAGAAGAGCACTTTAGAAGCGAGTTTGAAAATGATGTTGATGTTAAACTAAAACAAAACATTTCTGAAAGATTCGATATTCATGGCATCATAATTGTAGACAGCGATGAAAACAATATCCTTGCTGGAACATTACTGAATTGTAAATCGATAATATGAGTATGATAATTTCGAATATAGTACTCTGGAAGATCGAAACGCATAATGAATGGTTAATAACAGAGCAGTGAGAAATGAAGGATATGGCTAAACAGATTGGTACTCGTTGCAACTGAGCAGGATGCAGTCGTTACAAAAAATTTCAGCGAGGCAAAATATTGTAGTTCTTATGAAAGCTTAATAAATGTAAAGTAAATGTATCATTGAATACTATAATGGAAGATTCAGAATCATAACCAGATTACCAAAAACTTTTATTGAGATTCTGTAACTTGTTTCAACAAAGAGAAACATGTCAGCGACTTTCTACAATCATTTTTGGATTGGTTACACCACACTCACGATTTGCGATATTTGTTTTCCAAAAAACTAGCATGCAAACCCAACTTCCCTAGGAAGTGAGGCATTAACGCCACTTAACTCTAACTTATGGTGCGGTATATTATGCAATAAAGTACTAGCTTCACAGATTGTCATCTTGATTTAAGGCGAGTTGGAAATCCAATCCCTGACTCTTTCATCATGGGTATGCTAAAAGAAAAGATTTGTATGTTGTGGTTTAGCGCCGTCGAGATCACTCTCGCCGCCTATAGTACCTCCTTGGTGAGGTAGTTTCCTCGCGAATGTCTTTTTTCGTCGCGGGTGGCCTCGAGATTACTATCTCACCTCGTGCCGAGGCCTTTGAGGCGTTCAATATGTCCTGGCAGTGAAAGTGTTGCCCGTCAGCATATTTTGCAGGACGGAGAATTTCACAAGCAAAGACTCTAGTTGCCCGAGAGCCGTAGGTAGACTTTCGTTCGAGCTAGGGCCGCTGCTTTGCGTGGATCCTGCGGCGTTCGCGTATGAGACATCGTTTCTTGTCTTATACGCTCCTATCGGCCTGCTGGGTTGGGCTGGTAGGTCTTTTGACTGGGAATTAGCATTTTTTTATTTTTAAGGTGCTCCGGGCAACCTTGAAAATTTGCTGAATGGTCTCTTTCGCAGTTAGAACATCTCACCGGAGATTGTTTTGGTCGCTTAAACTCGGCCGTTAAATGTCGGCCGGCACATTTCAAGCAAGCAGGGACTGCTTTGTGATTCTTCTGAGAGACAGACGTCCGGGGTCTTTGTGGTTCGCTTCTGACTCTGATGTCAGGTATCTCCCCGACCTCATGAAGATGATTCTGTGTTCTGGAACTAGGACCAGTATGAGCGGGAGTGGCTTATTGTTTCGCTTTTCAAGCCTGGCTATCGATATAATTGGAGCCCTTTGCTTTCAAGTTATCCTCGATGTCTCTGGTTTCAATGAATTGGGGAACTCCTCGAAACACTACTCTAGAAGGCTTTGTTCCTTGCATCGAGTATATGTTATGTGGTATTTCCTCTTTATCGAGTATCTCAATTAGTTTTCTATAATCGTCCCGGCCTGCTGGTTGGACTTTCATGCCGTCACTAGTGTTTACCGCTGTCGCAATGTTAACATTCTCTCTGGCGAATATTTTGTTGAATTTCGTCCACTTATCCTTTTGACGGATGGTGATAGGTGGAGACATCGTCTTTTTGAGGCTTGTGATACTGCAGAAGCCTCGTTGTTTTCGGCGGGGGTGTTCGTAGCCTTCGAAATTTTCATTTCCTCAGGTGCTAGGTTAGCGTCGCTTGTCGATGGCATATTGTTCACTTCGGGTATCTGGTTAGGTTTCCTGGAACTTTTAATAGGTTTCTCTGGGTTCTTGGAAATCAGATTAAGAATAAAACTAATCTCTTGAGATCTTAGGTTTGGGTCCCTTTGGGTACCTGTTTGGACTTCTTAGATATATTTGCCTTGGTGTTCTATGATTCTTTGGGAATCTGTGTCTACGCTGGGAGTTTTTCAATATTGACATCAGCAGCGGGTTCGTCATCAGACGAGTATATTTCGTCATCTCTGTATTCGTCTTCCATATCGAAGGGTTCTTCTGCAAATTCAAAAACTCTTCTGTCCAGGTTCTCTTTCCTTTTACGCGTGAAATATGCGTGTGTCTGTGTGAGCTAATTTCTGACTGAAGATGTTATGTACTTTCATGAATATATTAGCGATAACTCCCTATTTCCGCTGGTTATCGCTACAAGCCGGGTAATTACTTCGGCCCTAGCGTCTTTGGCTGCAGCCATCCTGATAATTTTTCCCCTGGAAGAAAAACGGTGGTAACTCGGATTTTTTTACAGCAGAGCTGTTAAAAGAAAGGGTACGTGACTTCGTTGGGGTACAACTATACTAGATGTGCATCTGGACCTAACGAGGTTGGCTCCAAAAGTACCCGGCTCGACCTAGAGATGGCGGTAGTTGGCAGCCATCAATAGTGGACGTAGCCAGAAAATTGTTTATCGTTATGTGGAACGAACTGAACTGGATTCTATTCTTGGAGAGTCTGTTCATTCGTTAACAACAGTTGACGAATGAACAGAAAATGAAGTGTTTGACACTACAGAACTTCCACAGTAGAGATTCTTCAAGTTGAGATAGAACGTGCTGAGGAAATCAATTGGCGCGGTGGTAGTGCGCCCAACTCCCAACGATCGGAAGGCCGTGGGTTCGATCCCAACCTCGATCAGATATTTTTCTCGAGAGAATTTATCTAGTTGAAGCTGAGATGATTCAGCAACCGTGTTAGGAATCACACGTTGAAAGGTAAGACCTCTTAGCTCACACAAGTCTCGACTTCTGAGGGTTGTCGTTCGTAGGTAAGCGACAGCTGGTTAACGGAGAAAACAATTTTTTTTTGAACAGAGTTTGTTAGGAGTTTGAAATCCATGACAAAAAAATGCGTATCTCTCAATGATGGTCATTTCGAACAATTTCTTTCTCCAATTATAAGGAATTCACGTCACAAATAATTGGTTGTTGTGTTCCGATATCGGTTTTATTTCCATTATGAACTACGTAAAAATTGAAAATACAATTTGAGTGCCTCTGAAAAATTTTCGATCATGAATGATTCGATAAGAAAGATTTCGTTATCCCAAATTATTTTTTCAATTATCACAAATCATTCGAAAATATGTTAGATGGAATAAAAGATCGATAACCTGTTCAGATATTCCTCAAATAACAGAATCAGCAACGAAAATGAATTCAACAATTCCTGTTTTTTTTTTCTGAATATTTCTAAAATCGTATCTGATATCATAGATCTGTTCAAATCAATGACTACTGGTTTTCTGAATTGATAACTTTCACTCTATTTGACCGTTCCTGAAGCTTCTATAATTTGAAAGATTCCAATACAATTCCAACAAGCCACTAGGTATACAATTTTATTATTTTTTTTATGGAAACCATTATTATATTCTACCTATTCTTTATTTACTACCGTTATCCACCACCCACCGTTAATTCTACCTTCATGAAGTTTCAGATTATGAATAAACTAGAACGAGGAAATGTCCCATTAAAACCCGTTGTGTTTTCCGCTTGAGGCTCATGTATTATGGACACATTAATTAGTGGTATTACACATTAACCCCAAAACCTTCCCTTTGCCATTGTTTTCCGAATCTATTCATGTAAAATTAATTCCTGTATGCCCCTGAATTACATTGGAAGCTTGTCTATAAATCATTTGCATGCTGGCCCGAAAACGCCGACACGCATCTGCACAAATAACTTCGTTTCATGAATCAATTAATACATTGGTTGAACTATATGAAAATTATCTGCTTGTTTAACAATATCCATATTATAAGAAGATAGGCTTTTACGCCCGGAGTTATGAGTAGGGAGAACAAAATCTTGGCTTGGCTTGGCTTGGCTGGAGATACTACCAAATCGCATTGGATCGTATGAAATCTACTCATAATTTTTTTCTTACGTTTATAAATGTTGTGATTGCACACTCTAGTTGTGTTGGCCCGTGTTTCTGTGATTTGCCACAAATGTTTTCAACATGAGACAGTCTGATAAAATATTCATCTATATATTTAGTGCTCAAGTGAATTTTCATTTCTCAACTCTTTCATACGAGTATATTATATTGTGTAGCGATCCTTTAAATGACATCCGATTCAATTCCATAACAATGTTGAGAGTTAAAAGTGTGGAAAACAGCTATTTATGATATGAGTGTTGAAAGTAAGGTTTTATTTTGTGAGTGAAAAGTTTGCGAAACGAGCGAAACGAGCGGAGCGAGTTGAGCCATTCCATGAACAAAATGAAATGTACTTTTTACACAAATATCATACAACTGTCCTGTTCTCATAATAGAATAGATAGATTCAATATTTTCATAAACACATTTTGACATCTCTTGTCAGTAAACTATTTTCATGTTATCGCATTTGCTGCGAAGTGGCCGTGTCAGGTGACGTCGAATCACCTGGTTACCATCAAACAGTATTGTTTACAGCTCACGCGTTTTATTCAAAGTAACATTTAGAGTTCTTGCTGCATAATGAAGAACAATAGTGAGGGATAGTGTGTTCCTGACGATATTTAAGAGGCTGCAAAAAGAGCTTCAATTGAATCCGCTCAGTAGTACGACATCCCATATTCTAATTTTTTCAGCTGGTGTAGAATTGAAAACGTCGAAGGAAATTTCAGCGAAACTATCTTTTTAGCCTATCTAGAGAGTGAAGCAAGTTTTCAATGATAAAGTCGATGGGACTCGTTGAAAATGGTGTTATTAACAAGCGAATATTTTAAGGTAATAGCATTCTTGAAGTGGAAAAATGAAAGTAATAGGCCAAAAAATCAAACACTCTTACGTTTGAACAAGTCCAGAGGTTCATAAATGAAGCGCCAGATAGAAAATATTTGATAATAAAACTGGGAAAAATGCCCTCTACCATTGCTGAGTTTCTGAACCTCCCGAGAGAAGGAACATACAGGTCACTGTTTCAGAAGGTCTTCTGCTTCTTTGCTAGCAGAAACAGTAGCAAATATAACGGATATCAAGAAGCACGGAGGATGGAAGTCTAGAGCAGTAGCTGAGGGTTACATCGATCAATCTAATCCTTATAAAAAGGCTATTGCTGGAAGAATAATCTCAAAGCTAGACTCCAGCGTTTCAGCATCGTCCTCTTTACTTGAAGAATTAAATGTTAATGCCCATGAAATTGTTAACTTAGCTAATTGATGTGAATAATACATTTGTAACATAATTTAATTGTATCTATATCTATTGTTTATGATAAAACTCAATCGGAAATTGAATAATTATGTTTTGTTTATTGCTATCTGGTTGAAAAAATTCGTGTAGAGAATACTTTTAACACTATTGTTGAAATATTTTTGACACGCTGCTGTAAAAATTATCTTTCAGTAACCTCGACAACCATTAAAAACGTCAATTTCAATTAAAGTTGCTTATATGGAAGTAGTTATTAGGGAAGTATTTTCTTTCATATAATTCGATGTTCATGAAAAAATATTTGTTTCGAAGGGGTTTCTGTACCAGATTGTGCCTGGAAGTAACTACTATGCATGATCTTTACCACTTTTTGGAGGGTTCATTTCAAACTTAATTGCTTTCTTCCTTCTTTCGGACGTTCTCCCCATTTTTCTGTAGAAAAATGAAGGGACCAAAAGAATATTTTCACAAAAACTAATCTTTCCTGGAAATATACCCTGTGATAATGGCGAGCACTGATGGTCGATGATTACCAACTCATTGTCATAAATCATGCCCGAAGGTAAATAACGCCGGACGCCACTGATAACCGTAAATCGACTGTGACGTGGCTAAGAGCGCGCTCAATTCGAATGACGCTTCGCGATTCTTTGATGTTTTCCGCTACCGACGCTTCGATGGAATTCCAAATGAAATTTCAATACCTTCGATTGCCAAATATAAACGCTATCCACCCGCCCATCAAGTCAAGTGAAAGTGACAGTGCGGTACGCAGAGCGATCTAATGAGGCGATAGACATTTGAATAATAGTTCTTCAACTATTATTCAACTTCTTGAAGTGTTTTGGTGTATTGAAAGTTTTAGTTTGATTATTGTTCAGTGTAGTCAGTTATTGATAAACCCACAAGAAAAAACGGTATCAGAGTAAAATAATTGACGAAACATTTTCTGTTTTATGATGGAAACAAGGAATGTCGATTACGATGAGATGGAAAAGCTTCAGAAAATGTTCGAGGCTCTGCAAGCGAGCCTGGCGGGAAATGAATTACGTCGATATGAAGAAGATGAACGCAGAAGTGAAGAGAAAGGACGCAGAAGAGAAAAAGAACGATTACGCCGAAATGAAAATCGTGAATTACTATTAGGTTTTCAAAAAAAACAGGAGTAAGACAGTGACTTGCTGGTAAATATTCAGGAAAAACAGGAAAAGCAGGAAATAGACAATCAGATGTACATTATGTCATTGGAGGATTCAAAATATTCTCAAGTGAGTTGAAGAGGAGGTACAGGAACTCATTCAGGAAGAATTTGGAAAAGTATTTCAGGAAACTGAGAAGGAATTGAAAAATAGTCGATGAGAAGCTTGAGGGGGTCAGGAGGAAATTTGAAGAGGAGTTTGAAGGAATCGGAAGAAAATTTGAAGGAGTCGACAAAAAGTTTGGAGCCGGAACCGAAGAGGATTGCTGTGGAAAAAGGCAAATCGGAAACGACATCTCTCCCTTCTAGCAGTAGTTTTATCAAAACTCGAACCTTCGATGGCGAGTCTTTATGGTCAATTCATCGCAGACAATTTGAGGCAGCTGCGGAAAATAATGGGTGGAAAAATAAGGAGGAAGCAACATCTCTTATGCTGGATACGGATGTATCCCAACATGGAATAGGAGCAGTACTTTTTCAGGTGCAGGAAGAAGAAGAAGTCGTCATCAGCTATTTCAGCAAGTTCCTCGGAACGTCTGGAAGGAATTACTGCGTTACTAGAAGAGAACTTGCAGTGGTCAAAGCGGTGGATCACTACTACTTCTTTTTTATGGCCTAACATGTATGATCAGATCAGATCACTTAGTACTTCGGTGGCTCTTCAACTTCAAAACACCAGAAGGACGAATAGCTAGGTGGATCAAAAAGATACAAACTTACGATTTTGAAATTCAACATCGGAAAGAAAAGAGTCATTGAAACGCAGATAGAGCTTTTCAAAGAGACCATGCCTGACATCCGGATGCAAATTTTGTCAACACCAAGAGGACAAGGATCCCCAGCTACCAGAAGAAGAACTTTCTACCAGACGTGACAAGGTAAAGTATCCTTCAAGGACAGCTATGATAGGGTGATAAGCTCCCCTACCTCCCGTTGCTTCGGGTTCCCTCTGACCCGGAGGGTAGCAGCCTGTAAGGGTCCCTTATCCAGGAATCTCATGAGCATGGTGTATTACGTTCATTAACAGCCTCTAAATATGAAACTACTTCCATGACGAGGCAGGAAATCATCGTAGCGCAGAAGAAAGATCCGGCCTTGAAGATTATATGAGAATGAATTGACAAAGGAGTGAGGCCGGAGGGGCAAGAGATCTCCAAGCACGGCCAGCAGGAAAAGGGTTTCTGGTTTCAATGGGACTTCATGTGTATTGAAGATGACCTTCTCACCCGTTAATGGGAAAGCCTGAATAAAAGCACCCATAGATTTCAGATAATTCTTCCAAAGACGTGCATCCCCAATTTACTGAAACAGCTTCATGATGTTTGCACTGGAGGGCATTTTGAAGTAAATAGAACTCTGACAGTCGCAGGTGTACGTGGATGAGCCACAAACCACAGCTGTACTCGAAGTCAACATAACCCATGTCATTGAACAACGTTTCGGATGCGCCCACCAAGGGAAGACGTGGCGGACATTTGAAAGATGTTATAATCCACACATAATGGAATGAATAGGTATTCCAAATGAATAAAAAAATTTGATGATATACCAGACACACTTTGTTTTATTTTAATTCAAAGATAGGAAGCTTTTGAAGTTCCTATACAATCCAAAATCCTCTACTTAGAATTTGAATCTCTCTCAATTAGAAAGTTCGAAAAGGAAATAAAAAAAAAACATCTGCTCTCATATACCTCTCAGAATGGGATGTGATTTTGTTTTCAAAATTTTTCAACTTGACTGTAGAATATTACTGGAACTTTTGAGATACTTTTCGAAATTCCAATTTTCATGAATGAGTTGAGAATTTATTATGATCATAAAAAACTCATCCCATATTCCTTGTTGATACCACTACTGCTCCTTATCTTAATTGTTTGATTCAGAGAATTATATAATTATATATATTCAGTTTTGTGTCATGAATGTTTATCACGATTATGGTTATTAGTTATTGGTAAAATAGTTACGGTTTTTTTTGCGTTAGGATGAAAGAGAAATTCCTGCTATGATCTATCATTGCAGAGATTGAATCGTGCTTTTTGTTTGGTTGCATTTTTTCTGGTGAACAACAATAAAAGCCTCATTATCATCATTATCATCTATGTCAATAGATTTTACGATAAGAGACTTCCACCATTTCGACATTTGAACAAAAGTGCCACTTTGATTACAATTGAAAACGATAATATTTTTTCTCAACGCATCATTGACACAAAAGTCAAAACTCTGAAATACACTAGTGTATTCAGAAAAAAATAGTAGTTTTCATTGATTAACTGCATCCTCACAATTTCAGATGAAGCCCAATACTAACCTATTACCTGGAAAATATTTCAACAACTTTTCTTATTTGCCTATTTCAAACTTTGTTTCACTCATTTTTTCTTGTTTCAGGATGAAGTCCGATAGATGTCAGTTACAAATGTGAACTCGTGAGAAACATTCCATCAACTCGACAGATTCCAAAATATAGTGTTTGTGAGTGTGAGTGCAAGAAGTTACCAAACTGTTTCAACTCAGTGAGTGGGTGAATACGAACTCGTACAAAATGGAGATCTATCCGTGGATGTTCATATGCTACATTTCATTATATAATGTGAAAGGTCAGTAGTACTTTTTGATAACTACGACCATGATACTCTGCAATGAATGCTGTGAATAACGAAGAATATCAGTTGTTTATGAAATTGTGAAATATTTGTTGATGTTATTTTGACCTTATTGCATATTTAGAAGTGAAATTGTTACCTATGGTAATCAATAAGATCGGAAACATAAAACAATCTGACAGTCTCAAAGAGAAATGTTTGTGTCAACAATTATTTTGTAGTTTTTTTTCATTCGGGAAAAATGAACCATTCTGCTATTTTGAGAAAGAAATCGAAAATAATTTGACTGATTCATTGGCTCTTTCTGGACTTCTTGTGATCACATTATTTTTTTTCGTAATGGTAATTCCATACAGGGTGTAAAATGAGTACGTTGAAATTTTCAAGCGACGTATTCCTGATATAATTTTAATAAAAAAAGTTTCTATAAACTTGTGTCCGGAAATGCTTCGTTTCTGAGATACAGGGTGTTGAAATTTAATTTTATTTTTCGTTTTTTTGAAATAACTTTTCAAAAAATATATTATTCGCACGAAGTTTAGTACCAGGGGTTTTTTTGACAAGAGAAATCAAAATTTCATATTAAAATTCATGTAACATATAGAGGGTGCTGCGTACGCTGTCATTATTTTATTAAAATTGCCTTAACTTTTTTTACAGTAAACTTTTGGTTCTTTGCATGAGAAAACATAATTTTCACACCTTTTCTGAGGTGTGGTACACTTTCTCAAAAACGCTGGAGGTGATCGTTTTCGAGATATTTACAATTTTCTATATCGCTGCATTCTACTTAGTTCCTAGGGCGCTGAGTGAAATTGCTGACAACATTACAAAACTTCAAAATAAACAACTTTTTCGTATAAAATGTTCATCGGAAAATCATTTGTTTTCGAGATACAAACTGTTGGAATTTTTCAAAACATGGTTTTTGTCGTGAGTATAATTTTTCGATGACCATTTTATTGAAGAAAGTTGTTTATTTTGACGAGATCCACCATATACTTAGTTTTTGTGATGTTCTCAGTAACTTCACCTAGCGCCCTAGCAGCTAAGTAATATGCAGCGATATAGAAAATTGCGAATATCTCGAAAACGATCACCTTCAGCGTTGCTGAGGAAGTGTACCTTTTCTACTTAGAAGAGGCGTGGAAACTAGGTTTTTTCATGAAAAGTACCAAAAGTTCACTGTCAAAAAAGTTAGGGTAATTTGAAATGAAAAATGACAACGTACGCAGCGCCCCCTAGATGTTATATGAAATTCAACACGAAATTATGATTTCCTACGTCATATAAATTATTTTTTGCAGGAGTTATTTCTGAAAAAAGAACCAAAAAATTTAATATCAACATCCTGTATCTCCGAAACGAAGCATTTTCGGACACAAGGTTATAATGACTATTTTTCTTCAATAGTCACTTGAATATTTCAACGTACTCATGTTACACCCTGTATATCAATATTGAAACCTATCTCACGATGACACCAAACTGTTGAGTCATGACTGATAATATCGATATCGATAAAGGTAGCGAAAACGATAACCTTGGGGATCATCATTGCACAGATGATTGAAAACATGAAAAAAACACTATAGCAAGGAAAATTTTCTTGCGTGAAAATTATCTTTGTGAAATATGCTCCTTTTTAGTAAACAAAAAAAGGTTTTTGAGAAATGTCACTCTAGCAATCGGTACAACACTATAAACTGTCTTTTTTGTAGGCAACACACCAATTACACCTTTATTCACCTATTTATTGCCGTTTTTTGCAAATAACATAGGATAATTCGTAATAACACAGGTATTTTGTATTATAAACCTAATGGTACATGAACAAATGTCAAAGTTGTCAAACTTTACCACTCGCACCGTGTTGCCAAGTAATTAGGTAAATTAATAGATTATTTCAGATGAATTTTTTTTCTTTAACCATTTATTCACCAATTTATTGCTATTTTTCCATATCGAGACGTCAGTTTCGAATTAACAGTGTTCTGCATATATTCATCAGTTTTTGTAGATATTTCCATGTTTAACGTATTTTCCAAAGTTGAATATTTGAAAATACGTTCGATTTAGAATTCGGAGGTCAGGTTGAATGTTGAGAATAGATGGTTATTTTAAAAATTGAATATTCGAAAATACGTTCGTTTTCTAATTCGGGGTTCAACTTGGATGTTGAGGAAAGATAGTTTTTATTAAATAAATATTCGAAAATACGTTCCTTTTAGAATTCAGAGGTCAGGTTAGATTGTTATTCCTTTTCCCTGTTTCGTCTTTTTACAGAAGAGAAAACATGGCAAAGTAGTTCCGGTAGCTGTTCGTCGGCGGCATATATAGGAGTGGATTTGATAACTGTGATTTTGTTAAATAAAATAAGGATATAATAAGGGCTCCACTGACTTTTTTATGAGGTCTTATTTGGAAAAGATCAGAGAGTAGATACAACAGCTGAACATGTTGGATGCTGAGAAAATATAGTTTTCACAAAATAAATATTGAAAAATACGTTTCTTTCAGAATTCAGAGGTCAGGTTACATGTTAGGGATGATTAGTATGGAATTAAATACTCGAAAAAACTCAAAATGTAGAAATTTTTCTAAAATTTGCAACGTTGCATTGTAATCTTATGTTCTCTTATTTCTATGTTTGACATTTGACGCTTATGTAGATGTTAGATTGATCAATTTTCAAGCACTGAAATTAGCTAAAATGTTAATTATTCTTTATATAATTGTGAGCAATCACAATTTTTGCTCAGAATTTTTGCTCAATTTTTGCTCTAAATTACTATTTTATGTGTATTGGCATATGTTGCAGATCGTAAAGCCGTAAAATAGTGCAAATAAATTGCTTGTGTTTGTGTATTTCCACCGACCACCGTTGAGAGTTTTTCCAAAAAAAACTATCTTTCAGGCATTTCCGCAGAAAAAATTCAGATTTTATATCATTTTGATTGGGGTATTCAGAGGATTTGCCTCACAACATTGCAATCATCACCAACTTTTTGGCTGCAAAATTCGGGAATAATTGGATAGCCAACCAAGAACCCATCCGTTGGCCGGCTTGGTCACCGGACCTAACGCCTATAGAGTTTTACCTGATGAAGATTGGAATATTTTATTTTGAATTGCCGACCAATTCTAGACACGAATTGGAAGTGGCAGTGAAACTTTGCTTCTTTCACTCCTATTGAACTAATTAATTCGACAAAAAACGTTCAGAAAAGGTATTGCTGATGTGCGAAGAGAGCTGGTAGACATTTTGAACACCTTATCTGAAAAAATATATTTCATTGTTCGTTATTCATCAATATTATTATAACTGATTTAGTTTCATTCATAAGTAGTATGTATAGTAGGAATCGTTATCAGTTTTATTGAAAGTATGCATTTCAATCACTGGTGTGGAAAGCTCTCTCAAGATTTGATAGCTACCACTAAAGAAATATGTTTCTTTGTTTGTACTTCATCATCATTATTATTAAGCTCTGTATTTCAAAGAAAACTGTAGCAAAACATGAAGTGTGCTACATTTTTGGTAAGGTACTTTTTGGCTCTATTGGAATATGCAGGAATATATAGGATGTCTGTTTGAAAAAATAGTTTTCCATCAATAACTACCTATTGATCATTTGAAAAAATAGCTCACGAAATCTGAACATTCACCTTATTTTTTGAACAGTCCCCGTACAATTCCATAACCTTTTCTTATGAAAAAATCCCTACGAATAATTCACTGAAATTGAAGACAATAGTTATATGTATATTGTTTGATTTCTCATCGATTGTTGCTGTAAAAAACTGGAAACACATTCACATTTTCAATTTATTTTTTGCAATCCTCAGTGAGGTTGTTTTTTGCAGTTAGTTTGGCAGTGACCACAGGACTAAGATGGGTTCGAGTGAACGTTCCACAATACCGGGTACCAGGCGAAACAGCGATGCTTCAATGTGACTATGACTTGGGTAATGACACACTCTATGCTGTCAAATGGTACAAAGACCACGAAGAATTCTACCGATTCGTTCCGAAAGCGAAACCACAGGCCAACTGGTATGAAGTTGAAGGTGTTCACGTTGATGTAAGTACATATTTTTTCACTTTCAACATATGTGGTCACTACAAAATCATTGATAACATCAACATGCAACTTTTGGATTAATTCAACTTCAACCCGATAATAACTGAAGAATAACTGAAGTTATTCATTCGTGGCAAGTTTGAGAAAGTTAATGTTTAGTTATATTATATAAGCAAATCTTGAACATGAGTTTATTCAAATAATTCACGGAAATCAAAGTAAATCTAAGTGAACTTTATTTTTTATCTATAGTTATAAATGCAAAAGTCACTCACTCAACACTCATTCATTCATAAGCGGTAGATTTGAATACTTTTCGTTGAACTTTCTACATATCCTGCTAATGATTTTATCACACTTGCGACAAAATGCCTTGGGTACCGGTACCCTCAGTTAAGGTACAGCACCGCTAGCCTTATCAAAGTAGTCGTGCATAGCGCAGCTTCGAGAGACAAGTATTCATACGTAATTGGAGACATTTCTTCCATTCGGAGTTGTCGGTGGATTCAAGGTGACACCCATGCTTTCTGGTGATAACGAACGTAGATCTTTACTACTTGTTACCTGCAGGTATGTAATAGACAGTTTTTATCAGTTATGGCTGCTTGCTTGGTGGCTGGGTACTGCTAGGTATGCTAAATTAATATCTCCTTTCAGGGTTGTCTCTTTTCGACGTACCTACAAACTCTAGAATAAATTGTGATGAAAGCTTGGTCCTATGGTTTTTGTTGCTAACTACGTCCCAGCCGAACTTATTTGCTTCCCCTCTGAGCCATCTAGAGCCTATTCTCCACACACTATCCGGAAATAATAAAAAATTCATATGAACCGCATTTGAATAGTTTTGTTACATCGATTTGAGGGTATTTGAAACTTGTGAAATGGCAAAAATGTTGATAGTATTAGAAGAATTTCACAACGTTAGGTTAGGTCAAAGGTGAATGGGACTATTCTAATCTCTACTGCAACCCACAAGGGTTAATTGTCGCTTAAAACTTTTCAAACTCGACCAAATAAACCCAGCTTCTTAACGAAGCCGATTAGTTTACATGGTTAGTGATCTATCAGGTCAGATGGTGAGAGTGTGGTTCTGCTAAACACTGAAAACCTTATTTAGTTCGCAGCGGAGCAGGCACAAAGTATATGCTTCGCTGTTTCATCATTTTCCAAACAGATGCGACACATATTATCTTCCGACAGTCCAAGTCTCTGCATATGATGATTCAGACAACAGTGACCTGTGAGGAGGCCTGTAAGACATCGTAGTTCATCCCTAATGTGGTCCAAGAACATTGCCTTCCAGGCCAGTGTGGCCAGGAATCCAGACCAGAGACAATCTGTTGACTCTTCCTGTTGAGGAGAGTCGTTTTGGGCAATTTGCTACCAATTTAGACATTGCTCGGTAGGAGCCAAGAGATTTTAATGACGCTTGACTATCCGAGATAAATTTTATTAACGTGTGTGTGAGTTTAGTTTCTACCAATCTCTCTGCACACAATCCAATAGCATCGATTTCCGCTTGAAATATAGTCGCGAAGATGTAACAGCCTCACTGCCTACTATGGGAGTTCCAAAATAACGAATAGTAATATCACATTCTGAAGGGACATTTTCACAAATAAATAAACATAAGTCCGAAACTTGACTAGTTAGGTAAACGCATGAAAATGCAAATTCAACAGCTTTATGAATTTGTAATAAAACACAAGGCGTTCCATTTGAAATTTGAGACAGTTTCTCAAGCAGAAGGAAAAACTGTATTTTTTTACCACCCTGTTTCTTATAATCATTCCGTCACTTGCCTTATTGCCTCAGCACCAATATGGATACCAACACAGGATGAAGCACTCAATGAGATCATGCAAAGGAATAACTTCCAGACTCAAACTAAAAGAAAAGAATTCCAAACATTCGTTATGTTGTTTCGAAAGCTTTTTTTTTCCAGTGAGTATGACAGTATTTCATGTGAGTGATATTTCACCTCTTTCATTTACTATATCGTGAAGGAATCCTGGAATGATAGATATGATATCTGATTCAATTCCGTAACGGATGTTTGGAATACAAAATGAATAGAGAATAGTATATTGTACAAGTGAGAAAAACGACATATTTCTCACGAGCGCAGAAGTTTGTTGGCACGAGCCAAGGGCGAGTGCCTCAAATCAACCGAGTGAAAAATATGTCATTTTCTCACGCATTATACACGGTACTTCTTTCTACAGTTGCGTTGTTTTCGAGTATTGAAAATTAAAATACATATATAATAATACTTGTATGTCATTAAGTCATTTTTATATATCATTTAAAATAGTAATTAACAGTTATATTTGAACAATTTCGTAAAGTTATTTCTGGTAGGTCGTTTTGTTTCGAAATGTTTTCGGTAATTGAAATTTTAGCTGCGGTCGAAGTTGAAGTTGATGGGGAAACGTACTGAGCTTTCACAGCATTGTTGTGTTCAGGTTCTAATGGTGCTGGAGGC
>WOGR01001696.1:0-19184 GCA_015342045.1 Leptinotarsa lineolata | reverse complement strand
AAAAGCGTAAGTTTGCTTAGGTCACGCACTTTGCGACTATCCTAGTCTAGAAATATAGTTAAGAGCAGAAATTGGCCCTTGGAACAAACTGAAAAAATCATTATGGCCCGAAGGCTTCTAAGTTTGGAGACACATGAAAACATGGAAAAATCATAGACAAAGCACTTTGAAAATATGCAAACCACAGACACGTGTTTCTGGCTCATTAGTTATCATCAGTAAAGTAGTGTTATATCTACTATTTAAATATATAGCAACAATAACAGTCCTTTACTAGTAATGCATGTACTTGGAAAAGAAATGTTAATGAATTATATAGGTAATATCTTCCTTACTCACCAGTCCATGTCAATACCAGGTTTGAGTGCCAAATAAATCAGCAAAACGCCACAAATTAGTAAATAAGAACCATAATAAATGGCATTGTCAATCAATGCTGATTTCAACTTCCCCTTAACTGTGAAATCTCCAGCTTTGATATAAGACTGCATCATTGGCATGACAAGCCTGGAACAAAAAAATGATGAAGCAATAATAAGGGAAGAAATTATTAAAAAATCACCATGTCAGAAACTGGGTGCTCCAATATACAGTACGCCACAAGTTCGTGAAAACCTGTTCTGGTAAATTACTCCAAGGCGTTTCGCAGGTTTCAGTTGAATTTGAGTTCCATACTGTCGGAGTAGAACTTCCTTCTTTTCTCTCGTCATTGCATTGCCGATAGACCGTCTAAAACAAATCAAGAACATAATGAAACAGTATACCTGAAATACTCAATGGAAACTCACCGATATCACATCAAGCGGTAGTGCGAATATTATCAAAAAACTACAATACCATGCTAGAAGTACAATTAAGGTTACACATATTCTATGTCGAAACCAGTTGCCATACCGATACAGCACCGTCGACGACAAAATGAACGAAAATAAAATTTTCGAAATGAGTGGTGCATAGCTCATTTTGCTACACTATATCTAGTTTTGAATTCTACAAGGGATGTCTCTATTGATTTTTAGATTCTTTCAGCTGTTCTTGGGCCTTTTGAGCCGCTTGTTGCATCCTTTCTAATTTTTCTAAAGTTAAACTCTTGAGAGGTATCAGACGAGGTTTGCACAGTAGGAGATCGGGCACATCTTCGATAATTATTTGTCCATGTTTCTTCAGAATAGGCTTGAAATTGGTGGTTTCCGAAGACATAACGAGTGGTCAGCAAATGTTCATTATCTGGGTAAATTGTGTTTGCTTTGTTACATTAATACATTTGAAAAAATTAATATTGTTTAGAGACAGAAATTCTAGTTTTTTTATTCAATTCAAAAATAATAAATGTGACGTGTGTCAGTAACGTCACGTAAGCCTGAATGTCATGTTCATGTCAGTCACAATAAAAGCTTTCTGTGGTCATCTGGTCATGTCATATTTCAAATTAGGTGGGGAAGTACAAAACCGTACAAAAATCTATAATATTATTTTTCCAAAATTTACACTTTTGACTATGAGTTCACAGTTATAACTGTGAATTTACAGTTACAAGTTTGAAATGCCTCTCTCTAGGTTTTCTTGGCTTTTGCTTAGTTTGAAATATAAAATTCACAGTTATAACTATAAATTAGAACAATCATCTGTAGACAGTAATTTCTTCACATCTACACTTCGCAGGTTATCTCAACCACCTCGGCCTGGGTACTGCCATGGATAAAAGAAGTTCTTATAATGTCACTTTTTCAACACAAAACATAAAACATTAATTTATATAACTAGTAGTCTTCAACTTCAAGGAGACCTTCATATAATTTTCTCACAAATTCAAGTTACAAATTTGAAAGGTTGGTCATCATCCTTGTATTCGTTTGAAAATGTCCTCATAGGACGAAACTGCAGTAACGTTAGTTACAAATACAAGTGGTATGGAACATAGGGAGTTTTTTATATTTCATTTATCATGATGATCTCCTACCACGTAGTGTCGGCTACATCCATCAATTTATTATAATCAGTTATCACTACCAGTTTGAAAAATTCTCATGGTGAAATTTTAGTGAGTAAATTACTGAATGTGTGTCATGTTAATATGGTGAATATTTTCAAATACAAAAGTGTTTCAGTTCAAATAAAAACTGATCCACAAGACAACGCAAATCCAAAATATATTTTTTGTCCTGTGATCATCCCCGCCGTGCCAATGAAAAAGACGGAGAAACCGATACGTAGCGGAGAACGTGCCCCGATCCAAAATGACAGGCACAGTTCTCGCCGCGGGTTTCAATAGAAATGCTGTAACGTCATTCAGTTCACGAGCAAATCGGACAAAAAAACGTTTGCGCTTGGTGTTACAATCAACGAACAGAATAGTAAACAATTGTTTGTTTGTTTACTATTCTGTGATGAGGGTTTTGTGGTCACTGACAGTGACAGTCTTGACAGTCGAGTAGTGGGAGTATTATCTGTCATCCGGTAGATAATTTTTCCAAATAATGGTTTTTTAACTTGTAATATGTTATAATTCTGATTGAAAATGAGTGAATTGTTCAAGTCGGCTTTCGAATATTTTAGTGGTCCTGCAAATGGACAGAGCGACAATGAATTTGTTGGCCAAATTGTAGAAATTTCGAACGTAAAATTGAAAATAAAAAAAGTTTTAGCTGAAGGTACTTTTTCTCTATCGATTTTTTGAAAATTTTGCCATCGAATTTTGGTTTTCTAGGTGGCTTCGCCGTAGTTTTTGTTGCACAAGATGTAGCCACTGGAAAAGATTATGCTTTGAAGGTAATAATCGCTGTTTATATCATAACAAATAGAAAATATTTTTGTTTGTCAGAGGCTCTTAGCGGCAGATGAAGAGGCTAAAAATAACATCATCAGAGAAATCAACATACTCAAGAGAATATCTGGACATCCGAACATTATCCAGTATTTATCAGCTTCCTTCATAGATAAATCTCAAACTCAACATGGTCAATCTGAATTTTTATTAGTTACGGAACTCTGTCCAGGTAATGGGGCATGTACTTCTCAAGCTTGTTCACACTACAAAAAACACTTTAAACCGCAATTAAAAATTAGTGCAGGCATTCCAATACCTAAGGTTCTGGAGTGCCTGGACACTCACTAATGTAACAACAACCTACTGAAGAACTATTTATCTGGTTTCAGAAATCTATGAAATGGCTATTAAGTTGAACATATCTAAATGGAGCTCATGAAATTCATAAAAATTCACTTATATACTTTAATTTGTATTCACTAGTTTAATTTCAATCCCATTGTAAAAATAATCTTATAATTATTTTTCTGTCTACAAGAATTCGTAATGAATGAAGTTGTTATTGTTGAAAAATAATCTGCAATAAATTTTATGTTTTATGTGCATTTCGTGGATTTCTAGGAGGATCTATAGTTGACATTTTACAAGCACGTTCAAGTGCATTCGATGTGGAAACAATTACAAGAATTTTCTACCAAACTTGTAAGGCAGTTGCTCACTTACACTCTCAAGTACCCCCCGTAGTGCACAGAGATTTGAAGATAGAGAATCTATTGATCAGTGGTGAAAGTACAATAAAGTTGTGTGACTTCGGATCCGCCACTACGGAGATATTCCGGCCTGATTTAACGTGGTCCGCCAATCAACATAACAGCCTCGAGGAAAACGTATTCACCGTTTGTTCGATTGTTGAGCCCCTGGGTTCATTTTTCCCTGTTTCAGATGGCCAAGTTCACGACGCCAATGTATAAGGCTCCAGAAATGGTTGACACTTGGAATAACTACTATGTGGGGACTCCTGTGGATATTTGGGCTCTGGGTTGTATCTTGTATATCCTCTGCTATATGAAACATCCGTTTGAAGACAGCGCCAAACTGAGAATATTGAATGCCAACTACACTATTCCACAGGAACCTCGATATTCATGTTTTCATGATATAATCAGTAAGTTAGAGAGATATAGAAGTATCTTGCAGGCTCATATTTTTTAATCGAACAATATACCTCCAAATGCATGGAGTGGCATCTGCCAGATGATCTGTAAATAAGTATTGTTGAGAATACTAAGTTTGAATAGGTTACTGAGAGACCAATTTGCAGTATATATTAATAAACCACTGTAACTAGTTTCACTAGCAAATAATTTTATTCAACAGGGCACCTTTATACATGTAACAATGTATAATGTATATTTGAAAGTGAACAATTCAAGAAAAACATTATTCAACTTACGATTGTCTGTAATTCAAACAAGTCTCAAAGAGAATTCCAATAATAATATCTCTCTTTCAATTTGACATTTTCCGTCAACAATTTTCTTCTGTCAGATGAGATTTTTATACATGCAGGATGAATAAAAGATTGAACGATTAAAATTGAAATACTTAAATTAGGTTCTACAAAGGTTTAAGAAAATAATAAGAAATATGAATAATTATTGAAAATTAACAAATGTTAATGGTTATTTCTAACAAGTATGTTCATTAAATATCATGTTTTTGGTTGTCAATATATAATGTATGCAAATGATTCAGTACTTTTACCACATATTTCTATTTTTTCAAAGGATATATTTTAAATGATGTCTTCAATTGCAGGCAGTGACTATTTGTCATATTTTATGAAAAACTTGTGTTAAAGTTTGAAAGTTGTGATTTGCTAACATGATATGTAATTTATTATTTTATTTATTAGAATGAGGGAAAAATCATTGGTATAGAGGTTATTTTTTATTGATGTGGTTTCTAGGAGGGTGCTTGCAAGCTAATCCTGATCAGCGATTGACAATATCTGGAGTGCTAGAAAGGATCGCAGCTGTGGCCGAATCAAATGGCTACAATCTTAGATCCCCTCTGATTTTGTCTACCTTGCAATTGAAAATCGGTGAGACTGAATCCAACCTCTTGGATGGCAACTACAACAATGGGGTGAAAGCGCCACCACCAAGGCCTGCACCACCAACCAATGAGCTTCCTAGGCCTCTTCAAGTGGTAAGTTTGTGGTGGCCAATCTTCGTCAAATATCTGAATAAAAAAAAAATTACTTTTGTTCCTGAAACCTTGATAGATTTTTAGTAACATTTCCCAATCATCTAGATATATATTATCAAAACATAATTAATTGACGGTTGTGGCATCAGAAAAATAATGTGAGCAGTAAAGAAAAAATTAATCGCTCGTCATGGATAACAGATATCATAGACAGGAAAGTTACAGTAAATGAAAGGATGCTTGGGGGAAGTATTGCAGCTGAGATTTTATTCCATTGCATATAATTTGATGATGTAATGCTTGATGAAAATAATATGCACTAGTCCGAAATAATTTCATATGTATCAGCTGATTGATTTCGTTGAGAACTCACATTCCACCAATAATGGATTTAATAGTCCAATGTCAAGAAATTATCTAAATGAACAATTCGTTCAGGCCAGTCCTAACTCTCCTACACAGTAGGTTTATGGGCCGACACCTATCAGAAAACAACTACTTCCCTGGGTAATACCACGAATGGAAACTTGAAGACTGGCTTCAAATTAGTCCTTCTCAAAGTGGGCGATAACGCCCCCTTGTGGGCGCTGGAGGCCTATAGGGGGGCAGTAACGGTCACAGAGAAAATTGGGGGGCGTTGAAGCGGTTTAGGGGGCCATGGCTAATTTGAAAATAGTTTTTTTGCTTTTAACACAAACTTTAACGCTTAACGCGCGTTTCCTCATGTAACGCCATCTAGGGGACTAGACAGTAACTATTTCCTGTCCGATAGTTGTCAGACTGTAAAATAGATGGCGGTATTTTAATGAAATGCATTCAGATAAAAAAGACAAAAGTGTGACTTATTTTCAAGAACTGGAAAAGAAACACCCAGCTCAACCAACTGTGTCAAAACTTTTTTCAGCGGCTTCTGAGCAAGACGACGACGGACTCCGTGCTTCCTACAATATCTCCTTGCTAATTGCTCAAATAGGTAAACCTCACACTATTGTAGAGGATTTAATTTCACCGGCAATAAAAGAAGTGATAACTATTGTGCTTCATAACCCAGCGGCAGATATTATCCGAAAAATTCCTTTCAGCAATAGTTCCGTGCAAAGACGGATGGATGAGATGGCTGAAAACATTGAAGAGTCATTGTGTAATCATCTGAAGACTTCTAAATCCTCGTTATAATTGTTCAATTCAGATTATTTAAAAGAACTGATTATATGTGAAAAGTTTTATTTAGCTTTTAGTTTTCAAGTTGCTTTTTATTTTATATATTTCAATATTCGTACGAATTTTGTAACTGTTTTTGAAGTATATTTTTATACATGTGTATTTGTATATTTAACAACGTTGTGACGTGAGGTTTTCCCGTTTATACCGAATAAATAAATGAATAAATAAGAAGTCTCATTTCACATTCCCACAAATGGGCTTTATTGATATCCCTATTATTGAAGGAATGAATTTTTTATGACAATATAATCTGAAACATTATTATTTTCTGTTTGTGTTCGAGCCCTGAGAAGATTTTCTTTTCAGAATCAGGCACCACAGAGACCAGCTCCACCACCTCAAAGACCTCCGGTCGCACCCACCCAACAGAGGCCCCCGGATAACAAACAATCCGGCCTGTTTTCCTCACTCAAAGGTGGCGCCGGAAGTTTCCTGAAGAACCTCAAAGACACTAGCACCAAAGTCATGGCTTCGATGCAACAGTAAGTAGACGACCTCGTACAAGCTCTAAAGAACACATATAGTTCAATGGTGTTTCAAAAAAGTGATGGTTAATCATTCGTTAACTACAAAGCTGTCAGCTTGAATTATAACGTTTTGTTTTATGTAGTATAATAAATAATTATCTTTATATTTTCTAGGAGTATGGCCCGCACGGACTTGGACATAAACTATATTACTTCCAGGATAATAGTTATGCCATATCCTTCCGAAGGATTCGAGTCGACCTACAAAACGAACCACATAGAGGACGTAAGACTGTTTTTGGATTCCAGGCATCCGAACTTTAAATATTCTGTGTACAACTTGTCACACAAACCGTACCATTCAAAGTTCGGGCAAGCCAGGATTGTAGATTGTTCTTTTGCTTATCCGGAGCACTTCAAAGCGCCCTTGCTGAATTCGCTCTATCAGCTGTGCGAGGATATTTATCAAAACTTGGCGGGAGACAGCAGGAATGCTGTGGTCATACATTGTACGGTAGGTCATATATCAGAAAGGGAATGCATATTCATATTTAGTTCTATCATCAGCAAGGAAACTTTCCCTATTTCTCTTCGCTTTCACCCGTTAAATGTCATTTGTCATTCCAGGATGGCAAAGCGACATCTGCAACCCTAGTGTGCGGCCTGCTGATTTATGCAGGTCTGTTTGAAGTTCCTGAGGACGCTCTTCAAATGTTTGCTGTTAAACGATGCCCTCCCAACATGAGGCCTTCAGAGCTTAGGTATCTCTATTATTTAGCAGACATTGTCAAAAATCCCCCTCTCTACCCACATTATCAGCCTGTAACGCTGGTTTCGTTGCAAATGCAGCCTGTGCCATTATTCACCAAAATTCGGTAAGATACATTATAATTATTATTATTGCACATACATTATATTTCTGGTAATTCATTTAATATTTCGTGTCTCCAATTATCAAAAACTCGAATTACTTTACCCTTTAGAGATGGTTGTCGGCCTTATGTGGAAGTTTTTATTGAGAATCGGTGCATCCTCACCACTATTCAAGACTATGAAAAAATGAGACTGTTCAACATAGCTGAGGGAAAGGTATTATTATAAACAACGACGGACAACTGTATATCTCCCTTTTTTTTAGTGCATACTACCGATGAATGCCACTGTGTGTGGCGATGTCTGCATTATAGTATATCATGCTAGAAATGTACTCGGAGGAGTCATGACTCAAGGCAAAGCTACTGGCATCAAAATATGTCAGATTCAGTTCCATACTGGATACATTCCAGAAGAAGAAACTTGTCTAAGGTTCATCAAGTAAGTTTTTCCCTTGGACGTGTTGTTCCAGTAGCTGAGGCCAAAAAGGATTCTTCATAATTTTTTTTGGGTTCAGCTTCCAGGTCTTTTTACCAGTTCCAGTGTGATGGCAAAATAAATTTCCCTTTTTAGGTCTGAGTTAGACGAGTTGGCTGAAGGAAATGATCATTACCAGGAGAAATTCACTATTTCCGTGAATGTTTTCGTAATGGATGTGGAACGAAAACCTTCCCAACCGGCTCCTTGGCAAACCGATCAAACTAATCGTGTTGTAGATACGATGTTTACTTCCCAGCTTGAGAAGGATGAAACTGTAGATAATTTTGGTGAGTTAATAATTAAAAACCAAAAAATGGCAAGGAAAATGTTGAAAATAGTGAAATAAACTACTGGTTATTTTTTATTATTAAGATTTGTTAGAAAGTGTCGACTAGAAGGAATAGAATATCTTATGCATCAAATGTTTTTGATAATTATGTAAGACACTCACGTACTAACCTCAAAGAGGCAATATACTGGTTGATATATTATTTATACAAATTCTCAGTTAGCAGACCTTCGAAAAACCCTCCTAGTCAAAAACAGAAGCCTCCAGAAAGACCAAGTCGTCCAAATAGGCCAGTTCCACCTGTTCATTTAGCTAGGGAGGCAAAGGAATCTGACAGCGGATCTGATACAGAACAAATTGTAAGCGAAACATTTCATTTACAATTACTTTTCCATTACGTTGAAAGTTCTAAAAAGTTTCCATTCTGACTAGACTGAATTCCTTCAACGGATTTATTGAAACTCCCCCATTATCCACAGCTTCCAGATGTGATAGAGCCTCCCAAAGAAGCTTTCGATCTTCTCAATCTCAACTCGTTGCCGACTATAGAACGTGAAGTCCCGAAAGTATCCCCCGGATCGAATTTCGATCTTCTCAGCGGCCTCGAAACAGAGTCCAACGGGGACGATTTCAACGCTTTCGCTTCCGCCCCGCCCCCCCAGCAGAAGCCCCAGCCTCAGGATATGTTCGACCCTTTCGGTTCTCTGGGGGGAGGCGACGGGAATGATGTATTGGGAGGGTGGAGCAATTTCAGTGCTGCACCTGCGCAGAACAACGCTCAAGAACAGAAGAAGTCGGAGGATCCGTTTGCGGCATTTGGTAATAATATTTCAAATAATGAACTGTGTTTTTTGGCAGTGGTCTGCAGGTTTTTATGCCCAACGTTTCATCTACTACCGTGGCCTGCAGATCACGAACAGAAAACTCTTCATTATAACAAACGTCTCTCCTTCAGCTAACTTGGGCGGGGGCCTCAACTTCGGTCCGAAACTGTCGTCCGCGTCCACCACCCCGAAAAGTGGTAGCCAGACGCCCAACAGAGTGCCTCCCACCACTCCCCAACACTTGGGCGGGTCAAACGCGGCCACTCCCAAACATCAGGCCAAGTCCCCTGTCACTAATCCAGACTACAGCAGATCGCACTTCGAATCGCAGGCGAATAAGAACCAAAGCCAGCAGAACGACTCGGCGAAAACTATGCCGAAAAGTGACGATGTTTTTGGGGACCTGCTCGGCTCGCAGGGATATACTTTCACTGGCAAGAAGGACAATACGCCGAGGACCATCAATGCCATGAGAAAGGACGAGATGGCTACTTATATGGACCCGGAGAAGATGAAAATTATGGAGTGGGTGAGTGAATGAGGTTATGTTTAGTCTCTAGCCTGAATAGCGTTATGGTGAAGGAGGTCAACCAGAGTGGTTTAAGGCACCTCTCTATTTCGTCGGGTACCGCAAGGCATCTGAGCAAATACAGGATGAGCTCTTGCGATACTGTTTCAAATGCCTAGCGGTAATAGATACGGGCCGTAGAGAGGTTACGTTTATTATTATTAATCGCATCCATACCATCTCCACTAATATCTTTCTTGTTCCACAGACGGAAGGGAAGAAAAGCAATATTCGTGCTCTCCTTTGTTCAATGCATACTGTTTTGTGGGATGGAGCAAAGTGGAATAAATGTGAGATGCATCAACTCGTTTCCGCTTCCGATGTTAAAAAAGCTTACAGGAGAGCTTGCTTGGCTGTTCACCCTGACAAAGTAAGCATCATTTTTCCCGTTGCAAGTTACGTTTTATTTTCTCTTATAACTGTCAAATACTTTAGTGTAAGACACAGATGGCAGCACTTGTAATTTGGGTGAAAAAATTAATATTCGATTCTTTAATTCGATTGTCCTAATTGTGGATCTTTCGTTGTTTTTCCAGCAAGTCGGTACAGACAATGAGAGTCTAGCGAAGCTAATATTCATGGAATTGAACAACGCTTGGAGCGATTTCGAAAACGACTCAACGCAGCAGAACATATTTTCTAGTTAACTTCCCCAACGATACTTGTGCAATTTGTGATCATTCCGTTTTTTTATGATTTACTCATTCAAATTTATGTTTTATTTATTGTAGGCTTAGATACTTTAAGCAAATTTATTATTTTCACAATATCTTTATTTGAGAGGTAAACCGAAAAGTTTGTTATTTAAAGCAATTTGAATCCAGGAAAAATACCATCAGCAATGTTGTTGATGTGGAGTTGTTAAAATTAGAGAAGTTTTGATATCTGTTTTGTTATGTAGATTTTTATGTTACAATATATTCTATTTTTATAATGTGACTGTGTTCATATGTTTTAGGTATTTGAAATTCTATTTATTTCTAGCTAAATTTCCTCTAGAAACTAAAACCTGAGAATCTTGCAATGTTCAGAATAAACCTATTTCTCTCTTGTCTGTTCTTTCCTTTATTCGAGTACTTTCTCACGTTCCTTAACACAAATAAATTGTTTCCTAAAACATATAGATTTTATCTCAGTACTTTGTCAAAACAAGTTCTGATGAGAAAAAAATTCAAATAAAAACAAGTTTGCACCATTAAGTAACGCCAAAGAAAAATCGATAGCTGTCTTCCTTTGTGAAAGTCGTTAACTGGTTATATAATATTGATGAAACCAAGCATTTGAAGAAGTAAGAACGTGCAGTATTTTTCAGATTGTGCATTATTTATACATTTTAAGCTATCGTTTTTTAGTAGCCATATATTCGAGTAGTACAATTTTGAATTCAATATTTGTAGACATCTCAGCAAAAAATAGATATAGAACAAACCATCGAAGCAGTCAGTGGCGATCAATTGGTGAATTGAGGAACTCGACTAAAATGAAAAAAAGACAACTGAATTTATCCAGTCTAGTTCAAATTAGAAACTAGTGATAAGTAAAATCCGGTCGATGGAGAGTTACAACAAACGAACTAACTTTGTTCTGATAGCATAACCACAGAACACTCTTTTCTTTGACATTAAAAAAGTCATTTCAAATGTTTTCTCCGGGTTTACATATGAATGAGTTGGTGTTCCATGTCATCGGTAGTCGAGACACTTTGTCTCTTTATTTATACTTAACCTCATTATTAAAACAAATTAGTTCATGAAATGGCTAGCAGTACTTCTGCAGTTCTAGATGTAGTCGTTGAAAGTAAAGAAATATCTTCCTTTTTAAAAGACAAAGATCTGGATCCACCCAGTGTTTTGAGCGATTCAACCTATGATAACTCTTTAGTAAGTTTGTTTTTGCTAATCCTCCCTATCAGGTCAAATTTAAATATTTTATTTATGATTCAAGGTGCAATCTCCCAGCATAGAAAGCTTTTCCACAATATACGACATAGAAAACCTCTCGGAGTTGAATATGGACGAGAATTCGGATCTTTGTGTGAAAATTGATAATCCTGAAAAATATTTAGAAACTTTGGAAACGTACATCACTTTTAGAATCACAACAAAAGTAGCCAGGATAGAGTTTACAGATAACGAATATGTTGTACGTAGACGATACAATGATTTCCTTTGGCTGAGACAGAAGTTGGTAGAATGCCACCCTTTTTGTATAGTACCTGTAAGTAAAAATACACATTTTCAATCTACTTAAGACCAGTGTTAGAATTTTTGGTTTTATTTCAGCCCCTGCCAGGAAAACATTCTTTAATGGGACAGCTTGATAGGTATTCTAAAGACTTTATACTTCTGAGAATGAAGGCCTTGAATGTTTTCATCTCGAGGGTAACTTCTCACCCAATCCTGAGCTGTAATGAGCACTTCAAACTGTTTTTAACATTGAAGCAGGCCGTAAGTTAAAATAATTATCTAATAGAAACCAGTTTGTGAGTCCATGACACTAAAGATTTTTGTAATAACATAATTGGCTGAAAAAAAAACTTTTAGAGTGGATGTTATTTCACTGAGAATCTCACTTTAGTTGAACGTTCAGTGGCCACTTCTTTTCGTTACAGGACTTCACCCTACACAGGAGGCAGAGACACCCCGTAGAACAAAGAGTGAGAACACTGAGTCACTCCAGTTCATCTCATTCAGCTTTGAAGAGCCGCCATATCGAATTTGACAAAACCAAAGTATATTTGACGACACTCTCAGAAAAACTGTCATCTATAGAGAAAATATCTAGTCGAATCAACAAAGAACGTTCGGAATACATCACGGAGCTGAACAGTTACCACCCAATATTCACGACGTGGGCAATGGCCGAAACAGATCTGTCGGAAACTCTCAGGAACATCGGCAGTGCCATGGAGAGAAGCTCTGCTGCCCAAAACGCCCTAGTACAAAGTTATAATAATACTGTTGGCAACCCGGTGAAAGATTTTTTAGCTTATATCGACGTCGTGCAAGAAACCATAAGAAAGAGGGAGTCTTACCAATATGCCTACGAGGTGTCCATAGATGAGTTGAATAAACGACATTCGGAGAAAGATAAGGTATTTTTTCTGTGCTGAGAAAACCTATAATTTGTTGGTAGTTCAAATGTCCCCTTTCGTTATCTGGTTTTCTAGTGAACTTTCAAAGTTATCATCTATAATTATTTGTTTATTATCAAATTACATACATTACATAACATAGGATAAAACTTTGGGAGATTCTATAGCATACTTATCCACTTGACTAGATTTTTGTCTTTTTTTAGCTTGTCGCCATATCTCAGAATCCGTCCCAATCTGCAGCTGGTTTTTCTCTGTGGAAACAATCAAGCTGTGACGATAAGTTGGAGAAGCTTGGCACTTCCATTCCCCATTTGATAAAAAAGGTGGAATCAAATCAAGACAGCCTCGAATGTGCCAATGAATCTTTACGCAGCGACCTGCAACGATGGCAGCTGGAAAAGCAGCAGTGTTTGAAAAAGATATTGCTGGATTTCGTAAATAAACAAATAAATTATTACCAGGCAACTGTTAACGCTTGGGAGTATGTCACAAACGAGTTGAATCAGCAAAGTGCTGCAGTTCGGACCAATTTCAAGTAATTCTTTTCACTTTGCCATCATTTTATTACATTATTAACCTGATGTTCGTTTTCCTATTGATTTTTCATGTGAAGGGCGATATTCTGCGAGGGAAAAAATTTTTGTGGTCATATTTGATAGCTGACGATTCAAGCTGATGTATACTTCATCAACTTAGCTACCATTCACAATTAAGCAGACAGGACAGCTCAGAAAGAAATATTCTAAAGCTAACTTCATTATTAAACTAAGTAACTTCTATCTTTGAATGAAGTTAGAGCAGTTTTATTACATTCATATGTGAAACAAAATAGATTGTGATCTAATAAGTTGAAGTAAAAAACGATCCTTCTAAAATGTATAGCAACAATTTCACAGAATGTAAGAGAATGCAGAAAATTTGGCAAAGATAGCTTTTCAAAAATGATGCACTCTTGCATTAAAACAGTTTTCTTTACAGTATCGAAAAAGTTGGATGTAAGATTTTCACTTGTAGGTTTACAAAACTGTGACACGTGTTTCGCTATACAATATTATCTTTTCATAAAACATTGCTGTCAACAACAATTACGAGGTGGATATTATTGGTACAATTCTTTATTGCTTAATGATCGAATAGATTCAAATTGTTCCCCTCACTGAATTTAGTTTGCAACGAGGAAATTGGTAATCAGGACAGATCTTAAAAGTAAGTAAAATGATGACTCAGGTAAAAATTGTTATTCATTATTCTCCAGTCTTATGAGTTGCTTCTAGATAGGTAAATATTTCAGGTAATGAATTTATCATGTAGAAATTTGGCAGGTAGTAATATTCATAATTATTCAAATTATTATAAAAGCAGGACCCTGAATTTGTACTAACAGTATTGTGACGTCTGAAGATGTTATCGTAAAGGGAAACACTCCCTCTCGTTTTGTACACTTTCAAGTAGAAATCTCACAGTGAATTGTGTTTTTATTAATATGTTATAATGGATTTTTATCAAGTGTCTATCAATTCTATCATATCATTGGCTAATCGCTTTTGATAATACCTACCTCAGTTGTAGACGAAACTTCTGACACGAGAACTTGCAGATCGTAGCCAATTAAGCTGGAAAATAGCTTTGATACAGTTTGAACTCCAACCAAAGTCAGATTTCTGACTATAAAGTTACTCTTCAAAATAATCCAGTACAGTATGAGAAGAAATCCTCTCTAATTTGTAAAGGTTAATAGGAAAATACTTTTAATGTATATATTAACTGTTTATGTTTGTAGGCGAGTATCTGAATTTACTTTAGTTGTTATTTTTAAACTCAGATTTTAATGTTGTTACTATTACTCATTAGTTTTATTGTTGAGTTAGAATAATACTGTGTACAGTTTTTGCAATATTCATCATCGGGCTAACCTGAAATGTCTTTCTGATGAAATGTACCGTATGTAGGAAACCAAAGTAGGATTAAATCCCGGCTGTTGTCATCTGCCAAAAAGCTAGGTTATAGTTGCTTCGAAAGCCATTTCACGGGCGCCTTGAACACATTTATTTATACTCGTTTATACTTATAGATAGATCTCCTGACATTCCTTTATTGAGTTTTGTTACGTTTTGTTTTGACCATATTTTATTTACATGTTACAAGTTTAGTCACTGCCTTGTCTTGTGGATGTGAGGTTAGAGAAAAAACATTTTCCACTGAAAATCTATTTTTGGAATGCACACACACACAGTAACTAGTGTAATTGAATTTAACGGCTGTGGAGAACAGTCGAAACACCGTAGATAGATAAGTATGGGGCGCAATCTGAAATATTTCCATTTAGCAATATTTATAGTTCTGGCTCTGCCAAAGACCTCGCTTTGGAGTTGGCACACTGAAGGAAGAGAAGATAAATGTATCAAATTTTGAATACTTGGAATACTCGTAATTGTACTTAAAATTCTAAGGATTGACCATGTATTCATTGCCATCATTACTAAAAATATAAAGCAAGACAATAACATGTTTGTTTCATTTAACCAACCCTACAATTGAAAAAACTCACTTATGCATTTGAGTGCCTCAGTAACTGAAGGGGCTATGCTAGAAAACCAACTATTTGAGGAAATGAAGGTTTTATTAGAATGAGTCACACACTATAATAAAATATTCACTTTGGAAACCAAGGAGTCCATATTATAGTCCACAGGCAGCAGCATGATCCAGAACCATCAAAACAACTTGTGTGGCATAGCGCGTTCTCTTACTTAGGCACTCGTTGGGTTCCTTTTTAAAAAACTTTGAATTAGTGAAACAAATTGATATTCGATCTTGTATGACATCCCTGTTAATAAGAGATATGTAATACTGTTTTTTATGTCAACTTTTTAGTTCTAAACGATTGATGGATATGATTCATGACCTAGACCTCGCACTTTGTCATTGCAAAGATGCATAGAAAATGTGGTGTTTGTTTAAACCAATTCGCTTTTGCCTTGTCAAAATCTCGGCGCAAAAAATGAAATTTGACCCATTTGAAGCAAAAACCGTTTTCGAATTTAAACATTGGTGCGCCTCTGTCACAGAATCATCGACATAATCTTATGTCACAGAACACCAGTTAGGGTGTTCTGTGCTTATGTCGATGCACAGAGTAGTAAAAAATTGTTTACTATTCTGTGAATGGAATGCCGAAGCACAGAATAGTAAACAATTCTGTGGCCGAAGTACTTTAGATCTCTTTATTTTATGAAAAATCAAGAGGGCTGCAAATCGAGCGTTTTCGTCAAAAATTTTGAATATAGGGGGTTTAAGTGTTTACACCATGGTATTTCTATCCATATGATATGATAGACAAAACTTGATTAACGAAATGAGAGGTGAGAGACAGCGCTTTAGGTCTGGTGTATCAAAATGTTTTCAACAGAGTCATGTTACACTAGACGTCCCAATTTTAGCTATCATAATGACGTATTTGTAACACTGTGAGTTGAACAAAGATTGTAAACTTTCACGGATGTAGATGCGTGTGAAGCTTTTTTCCGGGGTTTTTGGCCGTTGCAGGTTTTTATGCCTGTTTCGTCTATCATTGCGGTAGACATTATTAGTAGTAGACGAAACGCCAGGCATGAAAACCTGCAGATCACGCCTAAATAACCTGGGAAATAGCTTTATAACTGCGAGCAATAGTTGACAAAACCACAACACGTGTTTTATAAAGTGTTTACTGAAAATTTCACGAGAGTGTTTACAGTCAAGATCTTCATCCGAACTGATAATTCGAAAGGGTTAAAGAAACAATATATTCCCAGGTAAACCTATTATTTCTCAAAAGTACACACATTTCTTACAACAGTAAAATTAGGTTAAACAACTGTAGTATACAGTGTTAAAATAAAGTAGGATTTTAAAAAAAATCCCAATAGTTCAATAAACAACATATTTTTCTAGTTATATTCTCTACATTAATTAAAATTGTGCTAAATAAATTAACAGAATAAAAGTACGTATCAGAAGATGGCGCGTTTATCCCGGTTTTTGGCTCTGGACAAAGTCCTGGCTTTGGAGTTGGCTGTATTCACCATACGCTGAAAGTAAACATAAACGAGTTAGTTCTTGGGACGTGATAATTCAAACCGAGCAAATCTTACCTTCGTACGCCTGTTCATTTGAAAATTGAAATGAGTCAGTAAGTCGTTGTTGACTGGTTCATCAATAATTTCAAAAATGTCTCGTAAAAACTCGTTCTCCGCAAGGTGCAAGTTGATGCTCGGCCCCAGAATATTGCACAGAGACTCGTACTGTTTCCGTTTCGCCCAGGTACCAATGAGAACCATTTCCCTTTCGAATCTCACTTGTAGCTCAGGTACTGTGTCGCTCTGAAAATAATAAAGTCCGTCAAACCGCCCTAACTCTACGCCGACAAGCTACGCCTACCTCCATGAACTTTAGAATATCTCTGAAAGAAGCCTTCTGTAGTTTCCTGTCCTTCTTGGCTCTGTACTTGTGGGAGTCCGTTGCCAACTGTCTCAGCGTCACCGACACGTCTTCAGCGAAATCTTCCTCGAAAGTCTCGCTTTCCTCTCTGCCGAGTTCGAATATGAGGGCGAGGGCTTCTCCGGCCGCCATTCTCACGTCCAGATGCAGAGATGCCAGTAGTTCGGATAACTTTTCTAGAGACCTACAAAGCAATTGTGTCACTCAACATGCCTTGGATACAAATGATTCACGAACTTACGGGAGAGTTTTTGAATCGTTAATCATTTTTCCTATGTTGCCAGGAGACAGCAAAGTGAAGAGCAGACTCCAAGCGCTAATGGCAGCTGCGTGGAGGGTACCAGTTTCGGCAGTGACGTTTGGCATGCTTCCGTCGCCTTTTAAGTAACTCGCAGAGTAGATCAGTTCGAACTGGTGCATGATGAGCAGGGCGTCCATTACGTCGGCCATAGCTAGGAAGGTGATTTGGCCTAGAGCTGTGCAACACTGAACAAAAACAAAACGGACTCAGTAAGTACAAGAACTTTAAAACCAATCCTCACCATTGCTCTAACTGCCGGAGCTGCAGAATTATCGCAGATTGTTGTGAGCAGCACGGACTTGAGTAACTTGTAGATTTCTTCGCTGGCGTCTTCGCCACCCAACTGCACGGTCATGATGGTGGCCAGTTCGGCTGCGGCAGTTTTTTCGGGGCCGCCTCCTTTCTTCAGACTGCGCTCGATACCATCACAAATCGTGAAATACCTAAAGAACGTTCCAGTAAAATGTCTACGAAAAACCTAAATATTTGCGAATCCTCACCTTTCTCTGATAAACGCTGGCATACTTTTCTTGATGAAAGCTTTGGTGAGGGATTGGAAGCAGTTCGTTCTGCCCTGAGAGGATTTCTGTATGAGACCATCGATGAGTTCGAGCAATTTCTCTTCCAGTTGTTCTTGGGCTAGATAGTCGGTTTCTTCACCTTCTTCAGCGCTTTTGCCCTCCGAGATATTGCTAATGACGCTGGCATTGTCGTTGATAGACTCGTCGTCAGACTGTCTGCCGGAATATTCACGTCGGCGTTCTAAATTATAAGTATTATTATTATCACGACAAATACATATACATGTGTATTTAGCAGCGGTGGCTCGTCAGAGGAGGCAAGGGAGGCTTAGCCTCCCTATAAAATTTGAGGCTATTCATTATTCATCTCAATAAATTAATTATGATTATTTTCTTCTAAAAATGCTTGGGTATCATTACTTTACTATTAATTTTTAATATAAATACATAATATGCCCGAAAAAAAATCACTATCACTCACTACGTAGTACGTACCACACTGTATCCTGCCTCAACAAACCTCAAACGCACCGCCCTTGAACAAATATCGAAGAAACATCAACCCGAACTAATAAATGACATACGTTGCAAGGGAGCCAAGCCTCCGACCGCTTTAAAAAAAACAAGGTCTGGGAGACCGATCCAGCTAGCGACATACGTCCCGATTTGTAATTTAATTTGCAGAAATTATAGCGTTAGAGGACGCTAGTCCAGCTGGTCTTCGTTAGAGTACGACTGCGGTTGTTTTTATATAAAATAACTCAAAGACAACCCTTTTCCTTGTTTTTGTTTTTTAATGGTCAGTTCTATACGTAAAATTTTCGGCAATACACAATTTTTGGTTGCATTTATGCAAATATTACGTATTTTGCTTTAAATAGGTGCGGTACCCCAAAAAATTTTCGCGCCTCCGGCGGGCTTTTCTGTGTGTACATAATCTTTATGACTTTAGCCTCCCCTGTTCTCCAATGCACGAGCCGTCACTGGTATTTAGCTTTCAAGGTTATGAAATATTTTGTGAATTGTAACTAAAGGTGTTTTCTGGCGTTTAATCGTATTCGAGCATATTTTCAAGAACGATTC
>WOGR01001695.1:0-19185 GCA_015342045.1 Leptinotarsa lineolata | reverse complement strand
CTGCCGAAACTATTCAAAACCCAACATTCAATTTTTATTTTTGCATATTTTTGCAGAAGATTATATTCGATTGATTGACAATAACTTCATCCAATGATGACCGCTGATTATTTTTAAAAAAACTGTTTTCATCACATGGGTATTTCAGGCTGAAAATGAGATTTTTTCAAATTCAACATTGAAATGATACATTTTACTGAATATTCCGTTTTAAAAAAAATTGGCATATTTAGAACACAAAAACGTGAAATTCTACCAATCCTCGCGTAATTCCAGTTTTTCTCAAAAAATTCGGTTTGGGTTGAACTATAGCTCCTTTAATAGCTGTGGATCTTTTTATTCCTCACAACTATTGAATTCAAATTTTTACAGTAGGAGGTCTAGCTCATGCGAAAATAAATGCAGATAGGAGGAAAATAGAAGCAAAATTATTTTCCTCTCCTAAAACTGATTCCACTTCATCCCTCGTTGAATCGAGTTATCAATATTCAACTAATTTACTTAATTACATCAATGTCTTCCCTGTTATGGAAGTTCTTGTTTGTTTGGACTATCAATATCATCAATCGATTTTTTTCTGTAAATATCACACTATTTTCTCCCTTCAGCACTATTTTCATGCTTTCTTCTGCTTATGTTCAGTTTTCTGATCTCAAACTCTTTCAAACTATCTAAATAGATCAGATCAATATTAATTGTTATTGATTCTAAAAATATGCGTGAACATATCTCATTTAGTCGAACCAAGAAGATTTTCTTCAAGTTATATATCAAAAAAATACTAAAAAATATTTTAGGAATGAACTTGGATAGTAATACTTTGAAAAGAATGCTCAAGCCTATGCCAAGTGCGGATAGCCCGGTTACATCACCAGAAATGGGTCGCCGAAGATATAATTATTACAATATGCATCATCATCAAAGACATCCCAACAACAACGGCAGACATTCTGAACCCGAGTCAGGACATCCGTATCCAAGGTCAGCTATGGCACAGAACTCTAGATTTTCCGGATCAAGGTAAGACACCTTAATTATTTTCTGAAAGCCCCAATACTTTGAAATATTTTGATCGTTAATATTCATTATGAATTCTAGATAATATGCTATAATGAATATTTAGTCATTCAATGCTCTGGGAAAGATGATACTTTGTCTTGAATGTCTGAGACAATTATCGCCTCACATTACAGAAAATTAACAAATTCATTAGGAAAATGAAACTAAGACAATTTATTGACATCTCAATTTGGAATATCAAAGAAAGGTTCGAAATTTGTCTCTCTTCTATAGATACTTTGACGGAAAGCGTTCAGGGGACTTGGCACATTTGATTCCACCAAGAGCGGTGCATATCAGAAATACGCGACGGACTGTGGCTGCTCACCGTTTTGAAGTTCAACTTAGTACACCTCGAACTTCGCTATTTAAAAACTCTTTCATTTGGAGGACTGCGTTCATGTGAAATAAACTCTTGAGAACATTTTTCCCAATGGATTTAATCTCCAGTGATTCAAATCCAATGTAAATCACTACTTTCGTACAAGCACAGCTCTTAGAGCGCCTTAAGGTTTATCCTGTAGTGCTTGTGTTTTTTCCAAAATAAAAAAAAGCGGTCAGATCACTTGCTATTTGAACTAGAGTTTAAGGATTGCGTCTAGCGAAAAGAAACATTTCCATGATATGACCCGTTTTACAGACAGTCCATAAATGTCTCTTTCGTTAATTGCGTCTAATAATTTATAACAGCGTTCCAAAGGAAAGTTGTACTGGAAATAAAAATAAAATTTGTGGCTCTCTCGCAGAACGAAATACGAATCAATCAAATAATGCCAGCTGGACTAGTATTAGATATATCATCAGAAGTGGGATTAAACATCTGAGAAGTGGGATTCACTAGGTATATATCCTGTCTTTAATATATCTTTGGCCAAACTGTGATTACTACACAACGTTTTGAGGAAAAGCTGTCACATCGTTTGCTATTGAAACCAGATTCCATTTGGTGGTTCATTTTCGTCTAATGCAAAGAAAAATTACAAAAAGCGCTTTCATATAATCCGTATCATATGACCAGCTTCTCAGTCGGTTCATGAATGTCTCTACAGTTAATCACATCTTACAATTTATCCATTCCGAAAGAGTAGTTGTAAGGAAATAAAATAAAACCCTGTCTCGGAAGTTCCTCGGGCCAGACAAGCTGTGCTTTGAAAAATGAGTTTTGTTTCTTGAAAAATAAGTTCCATTTCTATGATTTGTGGCTCTCTCGCAGAGCTTTATATGAATCAATCTAATAACCTTCCGCAACTACAATGCCAGCTGGACGGGTCCATTAAAAGCGTTCACACGCGCCATATATCGGCCTTCGACAATGGAAACATAAATGGACGTAATAAAGGAGATTAAAAATACATTAGAGTATTGTTAAAACGAGTTGCTTATTGTTGACTGTAAAAGCTACGAAATGGAAGTTTAGTTAGGGGTTTGCTTGCAGAACTTGTCATTTTATTTCATTCACTTTTCGCTAATACTAGTTGTGAATGAATGCAGCAGTCATGAGCTGAAAGCATATTGTGGTTGGCTCAAAAACGATGTTTTTGATAAAACTTTAAACGCTCTCAGCAGTGAAACTATTGTTAAATGAGCATTTTTCTTTAGTTATAAGTTTGAGCAATAAACTCTCTGAGTACGACGGCCACTTACAGGCCTTAGAAAGGCCTTAGAAATATCATGCGCAACAGCCCTTGACCCTCCATGATTCTCGATTGCGGTATTCCAAATATGGTGACATACGATAGAAGGTCGCCTGTTGATCTTTGTTTCCGAAAGCCATATTGATGGTCGCTCAAGATGTTAAAGCCTTCCAAATATTTAAGGATATGGTGGTTTACGAGAATAATTCAAGTGCTAGTGGTATTACAAGGATTACACACAATTTTTGAAGTAGGTATAAGTTTCATTGATAACTGCCACTCCTTTCAGGAAGCATTTTGGAGGTCTTCAGTTCTGAACTTGTCCAAAACTCTGGCGTTAGATTTCTGACCGAAGAAGTGCTTTTGTAATTCATCAACATTGCTTAAGCCTATCCTGTACTAGAAATCAAGTTGATATATCAAATGATCATATATTTTGAACTAGTGGAAAGAGAGTAAGTTTATAAGAGTGAAAATATGCTTTTATTTACACAAAAGAGGCAAGTTTCTGCTGAAATCATTGAAGAATAATTACAGTATGGTACAAGTGTAAATAAATATTTCTTAAGTCAAGAATAAATAAATATGCTATACAAATAAAATGTGATATGGATACACAAAACGATATCAAAAAACTTCTTTGCGAAAATTGAATCCAAACTGGCCACATTTCACTCGCAAAATCCTAGCAAGTTGAGGCGGGCCACAGTAGAAAACTGTTACTTTTCCTTTTTTCTGATCGGAAATCGTTTTGAAAACTCTGTCCCAGTTTGGCCGACCAGCATTGGTGCGAGTTTTCAGTCCCGTTATCAAATCGCGCTTTTCCTGAAAACAAATACATAAATAGAAAATAGTATAGTACTTATATTTTGTAATAGGTAAGTGGGCCTACATCAGAATTGAAACAACTTAGCAGAATTTTGTAAGAAATAGAGGTAACAAAGTGATCTAAATTGAGTGCGCACCATCGATGTTTGTTACATTGAAAATACAAAATCATTCAAATTGGTGAAAAAATAAAAATTTTTACGCAGAAAGTACGAACAAAATGCTATTTTCCAGTGGAGAGCCATGCACGCTTTATATTTTCTAATAAAACATGATGAAAAAATTAAAAAGCAGATGACAAATTTTTGGGAAGTGGAAAATAAAGAGTCAATAAGAACTGAATAGAAGGCGAACTTGACACTATTACTGGAATCCACGGTTGTGACATTAATAGCCTTGCAATGTTTCTGTTTTTTTCTTTTTACATCAGCATAACGTTCCTTATGAATTTCATTCTATAAATATTCGCACAGAAAATAGTCAAGAGAGGTGAAATCATGAGTCCTAAGAGGCCATCGAATGGGGGCCATGCATTTTTATCCATTTATATTCGAGCAATGCCACCAGAAATTGATACTTACCCCTACAAGTTATAAACAGGCGTTCTATCCCGCTAAAAATACAAATTAGTGCAAATGAGACCACGTAATTGATGAGAGATCTATTCATCTCATTTCGTTCAGCTTGAACAAAGTAGAAGTGCTGAGCATTGCTGGTGGAAGTGCGAAGCAGATGATATAAAAATAGAATTCGTAAAACTATTCCTTTCGGAACTTTTTCAGAACTAATCTGTGTTCCTAGGACCACACAAAAGTTCCATTTGTTTTAGGTCCATTCTTCAGGGCACCATTGAGAATGAAAGAACTAAAGAAACTCAGGGAGAAAAATTGAAACCTGAGGGAAGACAACGAGGAGTTGAAAACGTATTGAAATGGACGCAGTGGGGCAATTGCACGCAGAAGTATTTGTACTAGAAAAGGCCAAGAAAGACGAGGCAGTTGCCAATCAGGAGACGAAGAAGGAAGATCATCCAGAGGCTAAAACGAAAGTAACAACTTAAGAGGTAGAAACGAAACCCAACAGGCGCCCCCTAGAAATGGGAGCGCAATGAGGATTGTAGCGATTTGGCCAAATGTCCCATTTGGGAATATTTTCAGGTCAAACCGCCAAAAAAAGAGGTGCAAGGCACTCTTCATCAAATGCATTGAAAACTGATTTTTGTCACAAGTTTGTTGAGATTATATCACTTCACTTTACTACACGACTGGTCACTTCCAATTTTTTTCATATTTTCAGAGAATACTTTGTGTAGGCATTTCTCTTTTCTCGAAGAAATCCATATGGAGACTCACGGGACATGAGTAGCTTCATTCGTTCAGAAGCTCTTTTTGCAAGAAGTCTTATTCTATGTATGGACAAATGATGTCAGTGTGTTTTGCAGAGTAATACATAATCTGCAAGATACATCTCTCTCATAAGAGATCAAAGAATTCAAAATGGTGCATGCGGAACTTATTAACATTTCAAGATTTTCAAATTGCCTCCGCCAACATATACCTACATTTTCATTTTTTCATGGTTCTTTTCCCCTTTCGGTCTGATGAAGGTGTTGAATTGAATAATGAACAAATCTATCGATATTGGATTTGTATCCTAATGTTCTAAAGAAATATCATAGATCTCATACTCTTGATCATTACAACCTCCAAATCGGTAATTCTTTGAGAGTTTTTTCCACTTTCATTTCAGTAGTCCTTCTCATAACATTCTTCTTAATCCTTTCAACTTCTTCCGAGCCAACTCATATTTCAATCTTGTCTGTTTATTTTTTCCACTTCTTTCATCAAAGTTCTGTGGGCACTTCTTTTTTTCTTCTGAATGTCCTTCTGTCGTCATTTTTAAGCTTTCACCAAATTGCACTTTTCAGTATCAGTCTGGCTCAAGGTCTAAGTATTTTATGGTTGATTTCTAATATTTCCATAATTTTCATTGAGGCTCAAGACTACTTCATTCATTATATTTCCAGTTAATAGGGTGTCTCTCGAAATTAATTTAATGGATCATGATTATTTGAGGACAAAACACAAGCACTGCAGGAATATCCTTAAGGCGCTCTAAGAGCGGTGCCTGTGCAAAAGTAGCGATTCACATTGGATTTGAATCGCTGAATCCATTTGGAAAAACTCTAAACATTCCTCTATCTCTACATCTAATACTGTTACTCAAGGCTTAATCTCATTGAACTTGGGCTATTTGTTATAATACCAGTTGGCACTTATTCATCAATATCATTTTCCGTCAGATTTTTTTTTTTAAGTGCAAGTTTTCACATCATAAACTGAAATTGCATTATATTTCATTTTATTATTTATTTAGCGTATGGCTACATCACAGGTAAGTATATTTCAGGTATATTTCATAATAATGTTCTCAATGATAGTTGATAAACTTTGACCTGAAAATCACTTGTTAATAACTGATCACTTTGAATATTGTTAGCAGCCCTAGGATTGTTTGGTGAGAAATATTTTCATTTCTCTTGCTCACCTAAGCCTATTTCATCTTTATTAGCATAGTGTTCATTATAATTTTTCAAAGCTGAGTCAAATAATCGCTTCGTTCGACTTGTATTCAATGAAAATATCACTGTATCATTTACTGTACATTTACACATCTTGATATTTCTGCAGCAACATAACTTGATGTTAACATGCACATCAGTATCACTCACTAACCTGAAAGGTGAAATAAACAAGTTGTTTCAGTTGTTACTGTAAGCTGTTTAATGTTAGGTATAGTTAGAAATAAATGTTAGGACAATTTATCAAAGTTCATGGATACATGACATGCATGTTGCCCTATTATGCCGTATGTACACAAAAATAACCAAATTGCTAAGCAAAACTGCCGTGCCTCGTATGCTAACTATGAGTGAAGTAAGTACCTACAATGGATATTGGATATACTGCATTATTGCTTAGCGTATTGCGGTTTCGAACCTTTTAATCAGTAATTTTGTTATTTTTGTTCTCACTTCCTCAGTATGCCCTAATGCTGTTTTTTTATTACTAAATTATTATAGAAAACCCGTCGCTCGCAGAGCCACACGACATTATTTTATTCCCACTGACGGACAAACCATAACAAGAGCATCTATTGTTTGTATCTAGCAGTTATAATTGTGATTTATGTAGGTATTCAGTGAAGATACAATAATCAATTGTTTTGATTCACAACTCTCATAACCTCTTTTTTTACTTCATATAAAAATTGTAATATGTTTTTATAAATCTGATATCATTTTTAACCAGAAAAACAACACTCATGACTTTCAATTACAATCAATGTACTGCATTCAAAAACTCAAGAACTGCGTTGAATTTTTTCTCGTTTCTTTCAATTACAATAAATGTACTGCATTCAAAAACTCAAGAAAAGGGTTGAATTGCTTCTCTTTTCTAGTGTCCTCATGATCATAAAATGCTACGAGTTGCCAGTTTGTACGATTTCATATCTCCAATAATAACCAAGTTATGGTGCGCATTCAATGTGGAACAGAGCGAAAAATATTCAAACGTATTACCTTCTCATGTAATAAATCTAAAGCAAGCTGTAATCCAACCGCTTTCATATCCGTTTTCTGCAGAGCACTGGTAATGTACATATGCATTTCCAAAAATCTCTCCATGGCACCTCCGAGTTCCGCTTGTTCGATTTCCAACTGGGAGAGCAAGTTCACAAACCATTCGAATGAACGTTGATCTCTGTTGATCCAGAAGAAATCAACCTGCGAATAAAATATGCTACAATTAATATGTACCATGAAAGGACGAAACTATTGACGAAGCCAACATTTTCAATCAAAAAGTTCAATCAACGGTTGTTTTGTTGTTACATTGCACGAGATGCATCACTTCATAGGCAGTTTCTCAACTCAAGAAGAAAGATAATGCATACATTTTGTCTTTCAGTAATATTATATTTTATTCCACATTAAGTGCTGAAAATATGGGTATTGATGAGAAAAACGTTGAAAGAAATTGTTTAGAAATTGTAAATTTAGATAATTTGTTATAAACAATTTGGAAATAAAAATAGGGCAATTATATTCAGTAGACTCTCTGACAAAAAGTTATTGTAAAATCATAAGAATCAAATTTCCTGAAAGAACAATTTTTTCAGGCCAGTCTCAACTTATCTACACTGTAGGTTAATGGACTGACACCCATCAGAAAACAACTACTCCCCTGGCTAATATCACGAAGGGCGTTGGATTATATCCGACAGATGTCGTCAGTGCAGTATACTTCACTGAAGTTATTCCTGCATATGCTGTTGGCGATATACGAGGAATTGGGCAAAATTCGGATATCCGGTTGGTTACTTCGTTCTCGCGCAGATGGGGCGATGACAAACTTTCTGTTGTTTGTTCGCTTCTGCCTAGTTCGGTTGATGATAGACACTGCATTCCACTGAAGAGTGGCCAAACAGCTCGAAACCGGTCTGCAAGTGTGTTCCAATAATTGAAAATCGATTCTGTTTAGTTGTATCGCCAACAGCATATGCAGGAATTACTTCTATGAAGTTTCCTGCACTGACACCTGTTGGATATAATACAATGCCCTTCGTGGTATAAGTATGCTCACTCAATTTGTGTAATCATAAAAATAACTTGAGATTCGTCAAATCAATATACAAAAGTGGCCACTGGTGCAAAAGTCGTGACAGGGAAAGAAGTTTTACAGTGCATGAAAGAAGAAGCAATGGCTAAATCTACAGCGAAAAAAGTTGTTTTGAAAAAATAAAAAAATCCAAAAAGAATCGAGTAAAGATGACATAATATCCGAAGAGAGTGATGCTGGACTGATAGTGGAGACGATGTCAACGAATCATTACTCAATATGCTCGAAAGAGAGCATATTGGCAATACTCAAGTGAGTGCTTGTTAAGTTCCCAACAAAAAAACTATCAGGCACTTTGTTGGCCAAATAATTGAGATGGTCGAAAATCAACCAGTGGTCAAACTCGCTAGAAAAATTAATAATACTAAACTTAGTAAAAAAACAGTATTTGTGTTCCCAGCTATTGAGGACTCTAGTTTGATATTTGAAGAAAATATCATCAAAGTTCTACCCACCTCTATGGACGCCGCGAAGAAATAGAATCTCCAGTTGATTATTCAAGGTATAATGTTCAATAGAAGTAACTTTGATATGTTTCTGAGAATTTTCATTGATTTTTGTTTGTAAATTTCATTTTTTTCTAATAAAAATTACCAAATAAAGTGATTATTTGTTTTCCTAGAGATTCGATACATTATATTTGAAAACTACTGTAACTTCCTCAATATTGAAGATATTTCATCCTGCAAATAAGCATTCTAAAGCTAATCCCATGATGAAACGATTTTACACCGAATGGGTGAACGTGAATTCAAATGTATATATGGTTCATGAAAACGCGCTTCTCCCATGTAATGGGTCAAATGCGACCCATTGTCAGAAAAATAAAAAAATATGCAGCATGGGCGTACCTTTTGGAAATGAGACCTGACATGTTCAGTACATATTACTCAGGCTTTCATGGTACTATACCTATGATTTTGCAGTCATTAGAGAAAAATGAATTATTCATAGTAAATGACACAAACTTCACGAATTCTGGGTCGCTATTACCCCACTTCACCTTACTTACTTTTCTGAGGTTCATGACGGTGGCTGGTATATCACTCGCCCAGGAATAAGTACACTTAGGGCATGTATGTCTGGCTTTCCAGTAACGATGCATAATAGATTGCAAGATGGATGCAAAAGGAGTCACTCCGATTCCTGTGGCTATAAGAACAGCGTGTTGGGCCCTGAAGATATGGCTTGACGGTGCTCCGTACGGACCATCCAAGTAAATCTACAAATCCAATTATGTTTTTCATATTTATAGTAGTGAATGTTTTCTCCAACTGAAAAAGCATGCAGAGAAAGAAATAGAAAGCACTCAGATTTTTTTTTAAAACTGCACCTAACATGATTGAAAAAGTTGACTTAAGTAGGTAACACTTTACTGTGCCATTTTCAAGGGACGTGTTACACTATAGGATACCTTCTTCAGACGTGTTCATATGTACGATGTGGATTTTCAGTAATTGTCGGCCAATTCCACTACATAAAATAGCTAATATTCATTATTGTTTACTCAATTCGAAAAAATATACTTCTTGTGGGGAATAGTTCACTGTCATTGAATTCGACATATGCTTATACTACAAAAAAGTCATTGGCGTTCTCATTTTCTCAATATTATTGGCTGTGGTGCCAACTGAGACGCCACTGGACCTAATAATTTCATTATAGTTCGGGTTAAATAAGCGCCTTATTACTTCAAATAACTGTAGCAAATTTTAAGCCGTCTGGTATAGTCGCAGTAATTGATATAGAAAAACTAATACATAAAAATGAACCGCCTGTCAACTAGTCCTCGTGGACTCTATAGTTGCTGGTTTGTATTGGATAATTGTTACTAACCGTGTTTTATGACTAGCTGAAGAGTCGTACAATTAAATTTGAAATTATGTTACACTAACGAATAGAAATCGGGAAATGCGGGTATGGTTATCGTCGGCGTCTTAGCAATGTTAAAGTTCAGGAACTTATCGCGATTTGAGTGTGCAGTTGTGATTACTTAAAATTTTTGTAATCTGTTCAAAATGTGGGGTGCTTGGACAAGTACTAATAGAACAATGAGAAAAAGAGAAACCAGTGAATAAGATTCGGATACATTTGAATATTGAAACACAGAGAGTATGTTTCAATGTATATAAGAATCTACATCTCTAGTTTGGTTTTGAGGGAAACAAACTATTACAAGCAACATCAGATTTGACCGGAATTCCTTGCTCAACTATACGTAGAAAAGTCAAAAACAAACATTATGAACGCAAGACGCGATGTGATACAGGATTACCAAAACATTTAGATGTTCATCTAATAAAATCATTGACAAGAACGGCAAATTTTCTATTTGGACGAAACTCACGACACAGTTACGAAAGGGTGGACTGATGGTTCGATAATGTCTACGCCTAACATGCCTGCAAACAAAGGATCGCGACTAATCATTGTGCATTGCGGAGGAAGTAAAGGATGGGTTCCGAATTCTTTGAAATTAATGGATAAGAATTTGTATTTTGAATATTACTATACCAAAAACCAACTACTTGAAGTTTTACAGACAAAAACATTTAAAAAAGTGTTTGCCCTTGAGAGTATCGCTGAAAAGTATGGACACACCATACTTCCCCCCTATTTTTGTGTTTTCAATCCCATCGAGGAGATTTGGGGATAATTGAAACAAACTATCAGGCGTGAAAATTATTTTCCTGCAGCTGTGTCCATTAAAGTCATGTTTTAAATCTGGTTGAGTGATTTTTATTTCAATTAATTTTATATGATAGGATTGAAACCAAAATTCAGTCGAGTGAATCGTGAATAATGAACTCAGTATCATAGGTAGACAGATTCACTATTTTCAAACCTGTATTCATTTCAATTGTTTATCACAATCCTACTATGAGTGATAGTACAGGCAATTAATGTGATGAAGTTATTCATCGAACAGATACCATTGAAACATTTTCCATTAATAATAAGCTGTTTTTTCATGCAACACAAAATTTTAAGCGGGTTAGTTATGCAAAGCAATAATAGTTATTTCAAACGAGATGCACCACATTATACATCATGCAACTGTCACCTCTGTTCCAGCTGAATCAGATATTCTTATGATTACATCCTCCACCCTATTTTTTCTGCGTGCAGATCTCTTGACCTGTTGATTTAAATAAGAAAATCACATGAATAATTCGACATCACAAAATTGGTACCTACACTTCACTTATAATGAAAAATATGATCTAGATGTTTTTCATGGGCAAAGCTTGACTTAAATTCATTCAAACACTTCCTCTTGAGAAAATAATATCTTCAGGAACAGCTTCCAATCTAGGAATCTTTACATGATCATCATGTATTATGTATTAGCTTCAACCAAACCTTTGAGAACGTGCCAGCTGCCATGATTTTTGACGATACATGTTGCACTTCCAATATATCATTTATTATTGAAGGTGGATTCAGGCATCAGTCTTAAGTTTGAAGTTGTGAGAATTCACGATGAATAACAATTATTATGACAGAAAAGTTACGACACATGAATGAGTGTTCTCATTGAAAATCATCGATAAAGCTTCTAATGACTTATTGCTATAGTCAATATTGCTCTTTCTTTTCCCTTGACAGATACAATAATCGAATTCTAATGATACATTCATCATATTCAGAATCAGAAATATCAGAAATCGCATCTCTGAATGGATTTCTCGTGAATGGAAAATGTGAAATTTTCTTATTTCCAAGTGAATTGCTGAATCATAGTTGGATAGTTGAAAGATTTCCCCTGAATTTAATATTTTCGGCAAGTAGGCGAGTTACTGAAAGTTTCCTGTTCTTTATGTTGAGATGTAGTTTGTGAATTCTAAATAATTTTTAAAAGAAGAGGGAGTCCCCATATGACAATTCGAATCTTGTTTTAAGGTAGAATTGAATCTATGGCATATTTTTTTCATTTTCTAATCACCACCATTATGGGCCTAGACTTATCAGCTTTTATTAAATTTCTGAATTTCAAGATTATTCAAATTAACTAAAAGAACAATTTGTTCAGGCCCGTTTCGACTTACACCTATCAGAATACAAGTGTTCCTCTGGTTGATACCACGAAGGGCGTTGGATTATATTCAACAGGTGTCAGTGCAGGAATCTTCACAGAAGTATTTCCTGCATATGCTTTTGGCGATAAAACTGCTGGAATTGATTTTCAATTATCGAAACGGGCTTACTTGTAGACCGGTTTCGGGCTATTTGGCCGCTTGTTAGTGGAAGGTAGTGGCCATCATCAACCTGAAGTTGATGATATTCTATAATTAAAAATTGACTTCCTTTCAGAGTATCATTCCTCTAACCTAACCTAACTTAACCTGATGAAATATCATCAACTTCAGGTTGATGATGGCTACTACCTTGCACTGAGGAGAGTCCAAAAAGCCCAAAACCGGTCTGCAAGTGTGCCCGTTCCTTTAATTGAAAATCGATTCCAGCATTTGTATCTCCAACAACATATGCAGAAAATACTTCTATGAAGATTCATGTACTGACACCTGTTGGATATAATCCAACGCCCTTCGTGGTATTAGCCGTGGGAATAGTTGTTTTTTGACTGGTGTCAGTCCATTAACCTACAGTATAAGTAAGTCCAGACTGGGCTGAATAAATTGTTCTTTTGGATAATTTGATTTACAGCCAGTCTTCAGGTATGCCCACTGAATATATGTGAAGGTTCAAGATGATTTCCGTTCTCTCGATTCTTACTCAACAACTTCACCAAAGTTCTTACCACCTGAATACAAATCTATAATTGCATAACTCTACAGTAATTCAGCAACCAAACTGTGTGACTAGCGAGTTATAAACTGAACCAAATACCTGAAAGCTTGAAAAGCAGTACTATTGTTGCGATACCCAAAATTCCTCTAACTATTGAAGCTAAAGAATTCAGACTAATCAACACTTTACCTCTGATTGAGAAGGTACTAGAAACAGCAAAATATCAGTGCAACTATCTCTAAATAAATTCAAAACTGAACTGGATGATAATAAGTTTATTGTAGGCGTGTTCCTAGACCTCAAAAGAGCATTTGAGACCATTGATAGGTCTGTACCACTAGCCAAATCGAATATATATGGAACAGAAGGCAAAGTATACAATTGGTTATCTAATTATTTGACAACCAGAAAACAACGGGTAAGAGTAAAAGACATATTCTCTTGGGAAATTGTCAATTATGTTGGAATTCCCCAGCGTAGTGTTTTGGGACCCCTTCTATTCATACTATATTCCAGTGACATGCCATTGTTTGTCGATTGTGAATTTATGAATTTTTTTGTTGATGATACTCTATTGGCATGCAGCAATGTGAACCTCGAAATGGCTATACAAAAAATCAACAATATTCTAGAAAGTGTCAATAAGTATTTGAAAACGAAAAAACTCGAGCTGAATGTGCTGAAAACAAAAGCGATGATAATCACCTCCAAATTTAAATACAACCAAATAGACTCAAAAACTATCAACCTCAGCATTGATAATGAAAGAATTGAAGTAGTGAATTCAATTAAATATCTGGGATTCCAGATGGATAACACTTTATCGTTTGATGAACATTTTGAGTATATTCATAAAAAAATTTCAAAGAAATTATTCTTTTTTTCTAGAATTGTCAATAATCTTTCAATAGAGTCAAGTATCATAGTTTATAAGTCAATTGTTCAGCCACACTTTGACTACTGTTCCTATATAGTGTATCTATTCAATCATATTAAATTGTCTCAACTCCAAAAACTTCAGAATCGTGGTCTGAGGATCATTTTGAAGTGCCGTAGAGATACTCCTATTACTATTATGCTCAATGTTTAAAATTGGCAATCCATTTCCCAAAGACTATTATATTTCACAATACATTGTCTTTCATCATGATATTCACCACCATTTCATTCTAAATAATAATAATTTATATATAAACAGAACTTAAAAAAAAAAACACCATGAATTTTTTTCAAGGGTTTTGATCGGTTCAACAAATTACCGAATGTAATTAAAAATAGCCCATCTCTGAAGATGTTATAAAACAAACTAAAGAAATTTGTTTTGAATGTACAAATATGATACGTAATATGTGTTGTTACCTGTAGCTATAATTTTTTGTCTTGAGATATTTTCATGCGTATCTTATTGATCAACTTGATAATGTATTCATCTGATGTTTGTCATATATTTCAAATCATTCAAATATGCACCATATACCGTTCTTTCTTACCTACTGTAATAGTTATAGAAACTCCAAATGTATGAGTATAATCATAGTTCATTTTCATTACCCAATCATTTATTATTTTCAATCATGTGATGCCACTATTTTATAGGTGGATGTAAGCAATCTGTTACCAAAACGAATATTTTTTACTGTAATAATTATATAATTTATCTATCTACATGTTACACTGAAATGTATAATGTTGCTGTTTTTGTAGAAATGTTTTTATAAATATTTTATTGAACTTGTGTTTGTCATATATTTTAAGTGATTTCTATATGTATCAAATACCTTTTTTACTTTTACCTTCTAGCTCATTTGTATATTAGGATATATCCTATTTCAATAAAGATTTATCAATAATTTCATGAAAGAAAAAACAAAATTAGTTGAAGCAGATAGTTAACTCACCTCTAAAGGTTTGCCAACTGGATAGTTCATTGGTTGTAACTGATGTAACTGCAGAACATTTGGCGTCAATTGACCTCCTCTAGCCAAAGGAATCATTCGTCCTTCTTCGGCTTGCCGTTCCGGACTCGATGTAAAACTTAAAGAGCTCATCTGACGACCTGCAATTGGAAATTAAGTAATTTTCTCTATCAGACTTGTAATCGAACTGAATACAAATATTTCATGATTTGGGAAGGTTGACATTTTGAAAAAATAAAAGAGGTCACTTTTACGAAAGGTCTACTATCAAATCAACATCAAAATAATTTATTTCTTCTAGACCATCATCTGAATCACCAACGATTTTATAAAATTAAGCGTTTTAAAAATCCTAATGTCATTTTTATATTACAAAAGGTAATTCCTGATTATATTCTTCTTTTATCAAAATGGAATTTATGTATTAGGCAATTCAGTTTGCTACTACTGCCTCGCCGAGATGTGTAGTTTCTCATTTAGTGATACAAAGTTTCCCTTTTTTAAATGAACGTTCAACTTTTTGTGTTGATTATTTTTCTACTATGGTATTACAGCTAGTTTCCGGCACACATTGACGATTTCCTCAGTTATTATGCGTATTATTCATTCGCAGCTTTTCTCGGGTGAGATTTCAATATCAGAAACTAAAATTCAGAAAGAGAGAGGGGTTATCGAAATTATTTGGGAAAATTTTTCAGGATGGAGTTGTGTAGGAGGCGATTTTTGCTAATAAAAATGGAGAAGGTTGAAAGCCATTTTCCGGGAAAGAGTTCTCGATGGGTTTTGACAATGCATCTGTTAAGTGATCAGCTACGAATTGAATTTCAATCCTTGAGGAACACAACTAAATTTCCAGAACGAGTTTGTTTTTAGGTTATTTTGGTTAATGTAGCCTTTCGTCTACGAAAAAGGGGATTTCAACTCCGGATTTTTTCATTTATATCAGAGACGCGGCCCGCCAAGTATTTCTGAAATGGAATTTATTTCATTGACTTTCTCCCAACTTTCTGACAATCCCGGTAATTTCTATAATCTTCAGTGTTGAATTTTAAAGTTGGCACCCTTGTTCATTGTACTACTTTTACAGTTTTACGTGGTATTGACACCAAATTTAATATTACCGAAGAATTGTGTGCACTGATTCCAATGCGAGGGACTACAACCGCCAAAGACCTGTACGATGAACTAATAAAGTCTGTGTTGTACGATTAAAAAGCTACGTACGTGTAGCTATCTCATCAATTCCGGCTGATATTGATCAGCTTGTATCGTAAAATGGTGCCAAATTTCTCATTAAAATTTTCGAATAAATTTGGTTTCCTATTCTTTTCTTGTTTGTTTTTTTTATTTTATATTTTTTTCATTCGAATGTTTATTATAAATAAAGTTTTGTAAATTAATAATAAGTGTTACTTCATGTGCGGCCCGGCAAAAAATTTCAAAATATAAATTAGCCCGTTGATTCAAAAGGTTGCTCACCCCTGATTTAAACATTAGATTCACAGTTCAGGTGAACATATTTCTGGATTGATTTACAAGAGAAGTGTTTTTTTAGTATTTCTACTGAAGATGGTGGTTTTTCTGTACGAGATTTATTCACGAAAGTTTTTTGGGATGGTGGGATCTCCATTCGCATAATTTTATTTACGTTTCTGTCAACGTCAATACGATGTTCTAGATTTTACATCAGAAAAGCATATGATCTATTTGTTGTTGTTCGTTCCGTTAACTAGCTGACGAACGTCAACCCTCAGAAGTCAAAACTTGTGCGAGTAATGGATTAACGAGGCTTTACCTTTTAACGTGCGATTACTTAGCACGGTGGCCCGGCGGCAAATCGAACCCCGGTCTTTCGCTTGAAAGGCGGATGTACTAACCTCTACACTACCGAGACCAACGTTCAGCTACAACTCAGCAGAAAAAAAAACAGACAAATTCACAACGATTTATTTTTTTTACTGAGATTAATTATATTTTTCTGACTCAAACACTTTTTATACCATTTAGTGGGAACCTCTGGACATACTTTGTTTGGTGAGGTAATTTTGAAACTACTCTCTTATATGAAGATTCATCATTGATGCCAATTTTGTGAATAACACTTCATTTTCTGATTTCTTTCATTATATATTTGGATTTTTACTGTACTTTTATCCTTTTCGAATCTATTAAATGGCACATTTGCAGCACCACAATTTTTATTTTGATTCCTATCTTCGTACCGCTTTACAGGTGATAATTTGCTGGGCTTGCTGTGATTTCAAAAAGTCAATTATGTTATACAGTCGACAAGATTTATCATTCAATTGTTTTGGGCTGTGCAGCGCCCAGGTTAGAATTTTTAATATGAATTGAACAAAAATATTAATAATGGAATGAAGATGTAATGAAACAAAGACATTATAAAAAGAATGAAATTTTTTCATCATATTCAGTATTTTTCATTTTCATTACATTAAGAACATCTCATAATAAATCGTCAATATACACTAAAATCACACAATGAGAAACAAATACAAGAACAGTGAATAAATACTTGCTAATTATAATCTACCTATCGTTTCATAAAACATAACGAATCTCTTAGTAGATGCAGAATCAAAATACTACTTCAATGTTTTATGAGTATTTTTTCATTTTCAAAATTTCTTCAACATCAAATAAACATTCGTTCGCCATTAGTAATTTCAGATTTTTTAAAATACATTTACATAATCATTTTTTTATTATCACCAGTTTTCATGTCAATTATTTTGTATTCAGTGTGTAAAAGCCAAATGGAATAAATTAATTATTTCGGTTACTGTACATATGTAAAAAATCTCGAAAATTTTACATTTTTCAACGCAAAAATGCCACCCCTACCTTCGACTCCCTTCGAATGACAAGTACAACCCCCAATTTTTCAAATGGAAGTATAGGATTTGATATATCGTTTGAAATGTCTCTTCATTCTCTATTCAAAAATGTTATCGCTTTCAAGTTTATTGCAACAATTAAAATAAAATAAATTAAAATCATGTGGCTACCGAAATTTGCTAAAATACACTCAAAAATTAAAATGTAATGCAAATCGTAATGAAATGTAGAATACGAAAGAGATTTATGGATGTTAACGAAGTAGGTGTTCAAAATGTTCACCGCGAACGTCTTGGCAACATCCTAATCTCAAATAAAACTGTCTTCTAACATTATTTAACATATCAGGCGTAACCGACCTAATCGCAAGCGTTATTCGTTATTTCAAGTAATTCAAATCTGAAGGTTTAGTTTTGTACACATTGCTTTTTACACATCCCCGTAAAAAGAAATCTAATGATGAAAGATCAGGTGATCGCGCTGGCCATTGAATCGATCCTCGCCTCCCTATTCACCGATTGGGAAATGTATCGAAGTATTGCCGGACATTAACTTGGTAATGTGGTGGTGCTCCATCCTGCTTAAACCATATTTTATTTACTGAAACTTGAGGATTTTCTGAATCAGCATTTAAATTTGCTAAACTTGGAATGACATCATTTTGAAGTAGTGCCAAATAATTACCTCCATTTAAGTTGCCCTCAATGAAAAAGACACCAATGATATAGTTTCCTTCAATCCCTGCCCAAACATTAACCTTTTGAGGGTATTGCGTCTCTTCTCTCATCTAGTGAGGATTTTTCGTTGACCAGTAGCGGCAATTTTGCTGATTAGCATGACCGTTAAGAGAAAAATTACACTCATCAGATAACATAAGGTCTTCTAATTAGATGATATTGTTCTTCTATCAAAATCGTCTTTCATGAGCTCCTGAGTAGGTATCATTTTATAGGGATGAATTTTATTTTCTTTTAATATGTTTACTATCGATGTATGGCTAACATTGAAAGTAGTGAATGCCTGTCTATCAGATGTATGTGGGTTTTCCTTAAACTCAAGCATCACTTCTAATTTGAGTTCATCACTCATTGCACTGGCAGCTGCTTTTTTATCTGGCCCACATGACAAAACTCGCGAAACTGCTTCTCTAATTTTCTTATTGTTCCTTGAGATATAGGCGGTAAATTAGGAAATTTCTCATGGAATAGGGGAGCTACTTCCTGTTGTGTTCGGGTTTTATCTCTGTAACCAATCATTTGTGAAACTGTTATTTTATGAATTTCCGTTAATCTAACCATTTGTCTAACTTGAGGTTAACGAACTTTAAACTTAAATTAAAATACTGACAACTAATGTTGTAACATACAAAACAATTTCCTGAGTAGAAAGAACTGGATCCTCTGGGAGAAGGAAATATTAAGAGCAGATAGTTGTTGGTTCACAGATGGATCAACC
>WOGR01001694.1:0-19195 GCA_015342045.1 Leptinotarsa lineolata | reverse complement strand
TTTTATCGTTTTTTCATTAAACGTTTTAATTTAGCTTGCCCTATTTGTTTGAGTCAAATTTATTAAATGTTGACCCCCTACTGTTGACAGATTGATCAGATATTTGTTACACATATTTAGTTTTGATGACAATACAATTTAATAAATTCGGTATCATTGTAAATAATCCAATATGGCCGCAGCTACAAAATGACGGAATACATATTTTTTCACAACTATTTTTAACTGTACCAAGATTTATAGCTGTGTTGTCGCAAAGCAAGTCGTTCCGTAATGAGTTCTATGCTGTAACTGCTGTTTCACAACAGATAACGGAGAGTTGTTCCGCAATTTAGAAGAACTGGCCAAATGCGGCAGAAAGCAAATGCCAAACAAAATCGGAGAGAAAAATAAAGAAGAATCGGAAGAGGTTATATCGCCATATGTCACTTTGTTTAAATATTTTTATTTTGGAATAGGGAATAGCGAATTAGCCATAAATTTGAAACGTTAAAACATCTATGAAGTAATGGATGCCGACAATTTTGATTCGATAATACATATCGATCATGCATATGCTTCAAATGAAAATTGTATTGAAGAGGATCCTCTAAAACTACCAGAATGTGAAGTTCTTGTAAAAACTGAAATTAAGGTGGAAGATATTGACATCAAAATCGAAGAACCTGATAGTTATGAAGAACAGAATGAACCTTTACATTTCGAACCATGTGACAATGCACATTTTGACCTAGATGCAGTCCATGATAATGCAAATATAGAATTTGTGAATCATACAACATTTGAATCAGGAAATTATCCATCAGTACTTTACCTGGACAATGAGGTATTATTTGGACAGTATAGTCATTAACCTTCCAGTAATCGCGCACGGGTCTGTCGAACCGGGTTGGCACTTTTTGATTTTATGGAAACTTTGAGTGGGTAGTAAGTTCTCGCGGTTAGTATCTCACCAACATTTCAGGGTTAGTTTGACTAGTGGTGTTAGTAGTCTACTAACTACAGTGAAAATCATTCTGTGAGACCAGGGTGACCATCGGCACAGTATGATCAATAGATCTTTACATGTAACTGATCAATTAGTACAACAAAATGTTGAAAAAAAAATGGTGTGGCTACTACTTTGTGCACCCTAATCTTTTAATGAAGAATTGCTTATTTTTGAACTTCAGTATTGAGTTACCCCATATGGTAAAATGGAACATTGGGCCGAGTCATTCCCAATTTGAGGTTAAAATTGATAATTACCTTGTAAAATTCACTTATTGTAAAACATGAAACTTAGTATTCACATAGTATTGAAGGCTTCAATCTGTAGAAACTTTACAATGAAAACATTGAAATGTCAAAAGATAGTATTATGTCATTAACTGTTCTGAAATCTAAGAAATTGCTGATGTAACATTTGTTAAGCTATTCTCTTTTTGATGTACGAAGAATAAGCTATCATCTAAGCTAAAACTTGTTTTGATTTTAAAGAAGAAAAAAAGGATTTTATATAAAAGTGTGTGTTTTTTCATGTATTGTATTGATGATGCATTAGCCATGGTTTGTTGCCTTAAATGTACGTATATGTTTTCTTGACAGATGATTTATATAACGTTATATCTCGGGTCAGCGGACTAAAGCACTTAAGTCAAAATTGGCTACTCTACAGAAAGAACAAAAAATCGAATAGATTGATAGTAACTAATCAATGTATATGTTTTATTTCATAAAATGGAGTAACAACTTTCAACTATGAAATGAATTGATGTAACTTATTTGATAATCACTTATTTTTTGTATTTGAATGACTTATGTTATTAGGTTCCTATAACATATTGTACTTACATACTTAGGTACATATATAATATAATATAATAAACTACATAAACTGGATAATCTTCATCTTATATTTTCTTATTTGATAAATCAAATATTTTTCTGTAACACATGAAAGAAATACTATTATTTAAGTAAAAAACTTTAGCTTAAAATTCTTTATCTTCTTCGTCTTCTTCAATATCTGGATCGATGTTATGTAAATTTTTTATTGTTGGCAAACTTAAATAAAAAGCATGGAAACAATCTGGTATCAAGGGAAACAAAGACACTAAATCTTCTTTCTTCTGTTCAGAAATAGGCAGAGGCTGTAATAATATGGGGATATTATCAGGTATTATGGAACCTTTTCTTTTCATGTTTATAAATTGGAATTCACTTCCCCTGTCCAAACTATCTTTGTAGACAATAATTCCAAACTCCTTTTCATAGCAACCATCAAATTGATGGCCATCAGTATCTTGATCCTTAATATCAAAGCGCCCTTCAAAAGAGAAGAAAATTCATGGAAATCGGTAGATTTCATTTCAACAATTCAATTATTTGCATCCAATCATGTGGATGATAAATTTGTAATTCTGTTTTTTTTTCTTTTCTATGATAGAATGGTCAGTGTCAACTTCCAAATGGCTATGATCTGAAATCATAAACTTGTGGTCTATTGTGTTTATATTGGTTTATTGTAATAACCAAGTGAACATTGAATCAACATGGGAGTTCCGGTTTTGACCTCCACAAATATCTAAGGTTTTTCGTATTTGCAGGTAAGTAGTTCAACAACAAGTCACGAATTCTGGTTTTTGGTAAAATGTCACCAGCCTGCGGTACTGATAGAGGATTCATTTCGGTCTCTGAGTTAGATGAATTATTTTTTCCAATAACTGATCTATAGTTAGGATCAGCACTAATAAAGTGCCTCGTTAATGTGGATGGCATTTGCTCATCTTCAATTGCAACCACAGCTTGAGATCTTTTTTGACGCCTACAATAATAAACCTGTTTGAATATCCAACCCTTATCACCCACAACTATTAGGATTCGTTTGATACATTCTTAGTTTACTCACATTCATCAGATGTATTGTCTTCTACTAACGGCAATAATTCAGTTAGTTTTTCTGAGTTAGCATCAAATATGTTAGTTTTCTCTAAACTTGGCTCATGATTTGCATCTTCATCACCTAAGAAAATGAAAAAATATGGTATATCTGGCGAATCCACGCTTATAAGCAATGCTTGAGTAATACGTATTAATGTCTTTACTTACGTACGATTTCAAATTCTTTTACTAACGCAAGAATTTTTCGTCATCTCGTGTTACTCATTTTCAACAAATTCACTTATCAAACGTACAACCCAAAGGGAAATGGTCACTGATTCACAAAAGAAATACTTTCAAACATGCAGACTAGCTCTTCATAGTACGTAAGTAAACAAAAATAATAAGGAATTGCCCATATTTCTAACGATGTTTATCTTACTGAAGTTTAGTCTAGAAACGAAAAGAAGATAATCTCGAAGTGTACCTTTTAACATAAGTCGGAGTAACGGCCAATGATACGCAATATATTAGAGGTTCCTTTGAACAAAAGTCAAGTTATGTGCTTAAGTACAATTCTAAATTGAACATAAAATGAAGGTTGATTGAAAAAGAACACACTTCACTGTGCCACGAAATAGCCTATGGCGACTTATTTGTTTTGGTCAGATGATAAGTTACCCAAAATAATTGAGGTTGCCATGATAATAGTAATATCGTGATTTTATGACTTATGTCTTTTAGTCCGCCGGCCCTAGATATATTTCTTCGGGTTGAATATTTTTTGTCCTAAATATTCAATGAAAAGTTATCAGAATAACACGGGAAGATTAAACTTTTGAACACATTTGAATTGGTTATTATGGATTTTGATTCCTGTGTAAACAGGTCCATTGCGAATATGATTTTAATTATAGTTTTGTACTTTTTCCTGTTCCCAACATGGAAAGTTAACCTTATTTTCTGAACAGACAGTTTATGTCTTGTGATGGAAGACAACACGCAATTTTGACAACTGACCAGCCCTCGTTGTGAAAAATTGAAAACAAGGAAAGTAGCAATTCATTCATCAACCAGCTCCCGACAGGGGCAGGTCTACAAATTTAGCATTCTAATTTAATTAGGAAAATATTTTAGTTTCATTTGTATTTGCAGGCAATTTTTTCAACTTTGTTGGGAATCATGTACATGTTCAAATCGAAATATTTGAAAACCGAGACTCATGTGTGTACCCTTTTATCACCGCATCGTAAAAAATTTTGGCTTGAAAAATCAATGGGTCAATTACTGTACCCCAATCTGGTAGACCGACTCAAATACTAGTGACGTAAATTTGGTGCGACTACTAGAAGGTTAAGTTATAACTTCAGGGTTTTCAAATTACTGTAATGTAATATCACATCCATATTAAGTTTTACAGTATATCAAGACAAAGTTTAATGAAAAAAATCTTGCTTTAAAGCGTTTTAAACTTGATACATCCATCATGAAAAAAAAAATAGTTTTGAGTATAAAATTCTAATGAGATTAAATGCTAAATATAAGTTCATTTGTAATAAATAATTCTCAGCTGTAAATTTGGATAATGATAAAATAATTCCCTGAATAAATTGCCATTCTTTACTCTTGCGGTGAAAAACAAAATTCTATTTTGTTCTATATATTCATTAGAGAAATTTTTTTGCATTGCAGAGAAATAGAACAACAGCAAATTCATCGTCTACCGATAAACTTCTGCAGGAAAACAAACAATTGAAGAAAATCATAGCAACCTTGAAGAGGGAAAAGCTGAATAGTAAAGCAAACATTGAAAGCAAGTCCAAAAAGTTCTCCAGTGATCTCAGTAAAATGCATAAATTCCAGTGCACTCTTCAGCAAGAATTAAACAGGTTGAACGAGGAAAATGAGAAATATAAAATTGAGTGAGTTCTCATTTTCGAATACTCTAGCGACCTGCCCCAACTTCGCACGGGTGCAATGTTGATACTAAATATACTACAGAATGTCTTTAAAGTATTGTCAATTTTCTCGGTAGAAAGCTTCCATGAACGCGTGTGATCGCTGCTAATCATAAAGTGCTATAGAGCGAAGCGCTATTTATAGGAACGTGCCTCCGGTTCCCCGTCGGCGCCGCAACCGCTATGTCCCTGCATTTTAAATCTGTAATATCTTCAAAAATATTCATTTAAATTATATGCTGTAAAGGGCTGTACTGATCTATATCAAATGCACGATATATTCAAGGTATTTAATTGAATAATGATTAATGCTATATTGCTTAAAATCGCTTCATGAATAAACCATTATTTCTAAAGAATAAAAAATGGTTATTGTGTGTTATCCCTAAGAGATAGACATATACCATCATGGACTTTTTTGTAACCCTTCTTTAAGGTTTACTACTGTAGTACATTATTTTTCTCGTAGGGCTCAGTCAGCGTTTGCAATGTAAGCGCAAAAAATGTGTTTAGAAACCTCAAAAAATATCAGTGTTTCTCTACTATACTATGCATGTTATATACGTATAAACCTTCCCCTTGAATCATTCTATCTAATAAAAATGGGATAGCGGGAAGCCACTTTATTTTCTACTATGTAGTGATGTTTGCGTCGAAGCTAAAAATAGCAGCCATAGCTACTAGCCTGGTGAACAGGATAGTACATTCTGATGGTACCTTGAGGAAGGAAATGCAACAAAAGTATTTATCTTGTTGATCTTTCTTCTCATACCATAAAAAAATTGACAGTTGAAACGAGGCAACATAAGTCCTTAATAATAATGATAATGTTTCAGAAAACTTTGAGAAAATTAGCCCTTCACCACTCCTGGAATTTTCATCAAAAACTTAGGTTTTGAGCAGAGACAAATTATTATTGTGAAATTCAACTCGCTGAAATTATTAGCAGTAATACAAGTATTCTATTATTGGCCACACACTAACCGCGACTTTCATTAACAATCTTCCATGCTGTTTTTGATAACCATGTCATACGTACCCTTATTTTTTGTGACGTTTCTCATTTTTTCAGGCTTCTATGTTACAAAAAACTTAAGAAACAGTACCTGGAATTGGAGACAAATATCCTTGAGCTCAGAAGACAGGCCCACAGATTCACGAAATATGAGAAACTTTCTCTACAAAACATTAAAACCATGAAAGCAGACATCGACACTAAATCAAATGAAACCAAAGCTCTTAAAAATAGATTAATTGCAGCTGTGAAAAGACTATCTCAGTTAAAAGCAAAGTTTATTAATTTGATAAATGCCAGTAAGATTCACTCACTTAAAGCAGCTCAGTATATTGATCTGCAAAAGAGGTTTAGGTCTGCTGTGAATTTGAATAAAGTCTATGAAGTACACTTGCAAACATGTAAAACAGATTTTGCAAAGCAAATTAAAGAAAAACAACAACAGTTACATATCGCAAATGCAGATTTAAATTTTTTGAGAAAAATTAATAAAAAAAAAGATGTCACATTCCTTGCTTTAAAAAATAAATTCAAATTTACAGTGGAGCAGCAGAAGAAGAAAATTGAAGAATATGATGGTGCAGTTGCTTCATATAGACAAAAAATGATGGAGAACAATGAACTGTTGACTCTAAAACATGCAGAAAATGTTGGTCTGAAAAAAAAAATTTTTGAACTGGAAAAAGAATTGTCGCATCAAAAAAATAAGGGGTGTGATTACTGTGGACTCTGATGTATCACGGGAAAACGGAATCGGTGATTAATTGTGATAGAAATATTGAAGTGTATTATTTGTCTTATCTAAGATAATATTTCCATCCACGATGGATATTGAAAACATGTATCGATAAAAAGGTAGTGTACACAATTCCTTTTGATTTTATTATAAAAAATGCATTTTTTTGACTGATAAGGACTTTTCTTCATTTTTAACCTGATTTTGGCAAGTTTTTAATTTCATTGGCGAATCAACTGATTGATCCAATAAATTCATTCAATTCAGTTTATTGTCCCAAGAACAATGAATGATTATAATTAGGGACTATAACTAACTACAGAGTATATGAAAATAACAGAAATAAGATATTTTAAAATGAACATAACCTAAAAATGAGTAACAATGAAATGCAAATTTGGTTTAAGAAAGTACATGTTGCAAAAGAATTAAAGTGTAATGGGAAAAAATGCAAATTATGAAATTCCAATAATTAGAATTTGTTCCAGTTAATATTCAAACTTTGTAGTGGAATAGTGCTTCTTTATTTTCCTTGGAATTGAATTATACATAATGATCCCATCCTGATATATTGACTTTTTACCAAAATTTATTTGTATTTCAATTTTTGACAGTAATTTAGCTTGTCTTGTGGCATGATTTCAAATGTTATGAGTTTTCATCAAAGGGTACACCCACTAACTGTACTCTGGTTTTCATGCAGTTAATGGCCTTTCTTCAAGGCGTGTTCCTGGAGTTCAATAGCGGAACACTGCGTGTTCTTCAAAACGAGTTTTGAAAGCTAGCCTAGTTTGACTGATGTCTTTTTGTCATCGTGGTCACAGCTTATTTCATATATCCCCAACTTTTCATTTTCCATCTTGTCTTTGTGGTTACCTAACATTTGTTGAAGATTGCAAGAAGTTTTGAAGGTTACTTTCACGTTCAACTTCATGAAAGTTGTCTAGTAGCATTTTTGGTAATTGAGAAAAGTTCTCAATTTGGAGATTAACACCTCCGAAAAAAATTTTCCCTAGTGAACACGGGAGCTAAGTTTTAACTGTTGCTAGAAGCTTCAGAGAGGTTGTCAACGGAAAAAAACGAAGAAGAACATACTAGGTTAGGTTATTCTGTCATTTATGAGGTTTGTTTTTACAGTTTAAATCCAAGAGTAATATTTACTCTGAGGTTTGAATAATTCAACTTTGAGTGCAGACTGGAGAGCCACAAAAGAATATTAAACAATTGTGAGAGTTTGGTGTGTACACAATATCTGTAAATCATCAATAAAACCATATAGTAATGAATGTGGCCAACCTCCATTCAATAATTCTCATGGATCATGCATATGCTTCTGCTAAAAATCACATTGAAGATCTTGGAAAATCACCTGAATATGAAGTTTTTATAAAAACTGAAGGTGTTGAGGTCAAAATTGAAGAACCTGATAGTTATGAAGGAGAAAAAGAACATTTACATTTTGAACCCTGTGACACTACATTTCACTATCCAGATGCAGCCCATGATAATGTTAATATAGAATTTGTGAGTCATACATTTGAAACAAAGAGTACTTCAAGACTGCTTCATAGCTCACAGGATAGTGAGGTATTAATTGAACAAGATAGGTTATTGTGAATTCTCTATGAAGGTTTTTAAGCAAATATCCAATATTGGAGTCTATAATATATCATCATATGTAACACAGCAATTTCTTTTTACTACTACATTATTACAATTACTATAATATGTGATAAATGTAATCCTGAGATGATACCAGCGTTTTTTACGGATGAAACACAAGCACTACAGAATAATCCTTAAGGCACTCTAAGATCGGTGCCTGTGCATTATGCTTTTTCATCAATTTTCTAGCTGCTTCTTTTCATTTCATTCTGATCAAGAGAATCTTTGGAAAGGAGTTATTGAGGAAGTCAAATCAAATATTATTTGTCTTTTTTTCATTATATGTGATTCACTCAAATATTACATTGGGTACTAAGATTTACCCAACTATTACATTGGATACTAAGTAATATTAAGTAATCCACAAAAGACCTAGTCATACAAAACTATTCAAACACACATATTAATTAAACGCTAATACTCAGGTGTTGGTGAAACTTAACAAATATATATATTACATGTAGATTAAGAATGATGTGAAGTTTTACTTTTTATGTCAACCCATTTTTGAGCCAAGTATAGCTCTTTTGAGTTACCAAAATACACTCTAAATCGTTCTGCAAGCATTTATCTAATTTGCCTTCTAATTGAACTATGGCTTTGGGATAGATATAATACCCTAACCATTCCCACCAACCCCCTCCTAAGATCTTACAAAAAGCAAAAATTAAGGTGTCATAATTTTTTTCATCATGTATATCTGGGTGTGGATAACTTCATGTCCAAACGTTATATACATCTCTTAGAGGTATACATGTATGTGGCTATGACCTACACGGGTAACAAGCGGTATCAAAAATATGAGTTGGTTGAGAAAAATGAGCTGGTATTGACCTCAACCTGTTTTCAATGATTTATAATGAATTCCAATTTCTTCTAATTGCTTTTTCCATTGTTACAAAAAATTAAAGTGGAAGACTTAAGAGTGTCTCCAATGCAGCTGTTGGTTTAATTTTCATGAGTTCACAGTTGTTAGGAAAATTAACAATCTTCAATGTGAATTCACAGTTTCCACTGTGAATTTCGAAAACAGATTTTTTCATATTTATTTCAATTTATTTACATTACAGACAAATCGAGGAAGTCTTGAAAAGTCAAAGTCCACTAGTAAACTTATTCAGGAAAACAATAAACTGAAGAAAATTATAACAAACTTGAGAAGAGAAAAGCGTAAATGCTTAACAAATATCGAACGCAAATCTAAAGTGTTTTACCGTGATCTCGATAAAATGCATGTTACCCAATCTGCTCTTCAGCAAGAAGTAATGACTTTGAAAGAGGAGAATGAACAGTATAAAACAAGGTGAGCTCCTAATTCAGAACTTTTTTTTTTAGTAATTCAACATCATGCAGCCCCCAATTATAGATATTCAATTGAACCACTTCCCTCTCCGCTGCTTAAAGGTTAGTGGCCAATGTACAAATATTCACCAGTTGATCGACAAGATAACGAGTTAGTTTTTCAATAATTTTTTATTGCTGAGAGTTCTCAAAAGATGTTCATGAAGAATTTTAAGCACAACGTATTCAATAGCATTAGATCATAGTATCACATCAGTATATCCTCTCGGAGTCTAGTGTCCCGTTATTCTGTAATCAACATTTTCAGGATTTTTAAAAAATATTAGGCTTCAAAATATCACATCAATAATAATGTGCATTTATTTCCGCTGTAGCTTAAAAAGGGCAATTATAATAATAATTATTTGCGTCAAATATATAGTTGAGGCTCTAAAACCATTTAGGTTTCATTTAAATTCTTTCAAGTTTTAAAAATAATCATGATCCAAATTTGTACATCTGAACCTGATTTCTCCACAACTACATACTGTCTTCCATTTCTTGGTAAATAGTAATTTAGAGTGAATTCGTAAAGTTTTTTATTTTTTTTCAGGCTTCTTTGCTATGAAAAACTCAAAAAACATCACTTTGATATGGAGACCCAAATCCTTGAACTCCGAAGACAGGCCCAGAGGTTCATGGAATATGAGAAAATGTCCTTAGAAAACATAAAAACTCTGAAAATGGAGATAGGCACCAAATCAAATGAAACGAAAGCTATCAGAAAAAGATTAACTGCAACTGTGAAAAGGTTATTTCTATTAAAGATGAACTTTACTAATCTAGTGAATACATATAAGAAGAAATCGCTCAGAGCAGCTGAATGTGCCGAGTTGCAGAAGAAGTTGAAGTCTGCTGAGAAAATGACAAAATCTTACGAAGTACTCCTCAGCTCATCCAAAATGCAATTTGAAAAGAAAATACAAGAAAAACAACAAGATCTAGATATAGCAAAGGCGGAAGCAGATTCACTGACAAAAATGATCAGAGCAAAAATTGCCACATGCAATATTTTGGAAGTGAAATACAAATTCTCAATAGGGCAGCAGATGCAAAAAATTCAAGCAAGTCATGAGGAAATTGCTTCTGCTAAACAACAAATAACAGAATTCAGTAACCTCTTGTCCCAGAAAACTTTAGAAAATGATGACTTGAGAAAGATTATTCATAAACTGGAAAAAGACTTGTTGGATATAAAAAAGAAGGAGTGTTCTTACTGCAGACTTTAATATGCGAAGTCTGCTTGAAAGTTGAAATAGTGATATATTTCCGTTTTACGAAAGTGATTCAAAACTTTTTTTTAGAAATCTTATTTTTTATTGTTAATTGAAAAACACATCAATATTTATTTTATTCACAAAATAAATTTTTTGACTGATTAACGATCATATCTACATCAATACATTTATTGACCTGTATTCATCTATATTAGTCTTTCTCAAAATGGGCGATAACGCCCCCTTGTGGGCACTGGAGGCCTATAGGGAGGCAGTAAAGGGCACGGAGAAGATTGGAGGGCGTTGAAGCGGTTTAGGAGGGCGATGGCTAATTTAAAAATGGCTTTTCGCTTTTGACACAAACTTTACCGCTGCTTAACGCGCGTTTCATCGTGTAACGCCATCTATGATACTAGACAGTAACTATTTCCTGTCCGATAGTTAAACTGTATACTAGATAACGGTAAGCTTCAATACGAAGCGAGAAATTTTTAGGCTCCATTTTCGAAAGTAGTAGGCCCGCCCGCTGCCTCATATAAAAACGCGCGCGCCATCCAGCCTATAATGTCATACGATGATGTTACAAAAACAAGTGAATTTAGTTAGCGACTAGCTAGGTAGAGTGCTGTACGTGCGGTGGTGAATACTGTGAGTGGTGTCATTAGTAAGTTTTTAATACTCGATTTTTACTTCGGCATTTTTGAAGACAAAATTATGTGATAAGAGAAATTCTACTGAAGAATGTGTGCTCGATGTACATTGCGTCAATCATAGGCAACATAAGTTCCTAATAATAATAATGATAATGTTTCAGAAAAGTTTGAGAAAATTAGCCCTTCACCACTCCTGAAATTTTCATCAAAAACATATGTTTTGCGCAAAGACAAATTATCATTGTGAGATTCAACTCACTGAAATTATTAGCAGTAATACAAGTATTCTATTATTGGCCACACACTAACCGCGACTTTCATTAGCAATCTTTCTTGCTGTTTTTGATAACCATGTCATACATACCCGTATTTTTTGTGACGTTTCTAATTTTTTCAGGCTTCTATGTTACAAAAAACTTAAGAAACAGTACCTGGACTTGGAGACAAATATCCTTGAGCTCAGAAGACAGGCCCACAGATTCACGAAATATGAGAAACTTTCTCTAGAAAACATTAAAACCATGAAAGCAGCCTTCGACGCAAAATCAAATGAAACCAAAGCTCTTGAAAATAGATCAATTGTAGCTGTGAAAAGACTATCTCAGTTAAAAGCAAAGTTTATTAATTTGATAAATGCCAATGAGATTCACTCAAAGCAGCTCAGTATATGATCTCCAGAAGAGGTTAAGGTCTGCTGTGACTTTGAATAAAGTCTAAGAAATACACTTGCAAACATGTAAATCAGATTTTCCAAAGCAAATTAAAGGAAAACAACAACAGTTGCATATCGTAAATTCAGATTTAGATTTTTTGAGAAAAATTATTAAAGAAAAAGATGTCACGTTTCTTGCTTTGAAAAATAAATTCAAATTTACAGTGGAGCAGCAGAAGAAAAAAATTGAAGAATATGATGGTGCAGTTGCTCAGTTTGACCGATATATTTTTGTCACCGTGGTCACAGCTTATTTCATATATCCCCAACTTTTCATTTTCCATCTTGTCTTTGTGGTTTGTTGAAAAAAGAAAGAAGTTTTGAAGGTTACTTTCACGTTCAACTTCTTGAAAGCTATCTAGTAGCATTTTTGGTAATTGGGAAAAGTTCTCAATTTGGAGATAACACATCCGAAAATAATTTCCCCTCGTAAACCCGGGAGCTAAGTTTTAACTGTTACTAAAAGCTTCAGAGAGATTGCCAACGGAAAAAAAAGAAGAACATACTAGGTTAGGTTATTCTGTCATTTTTGAGGTTTGTTTTTAGTTTGAATCTCAGGGTAATATTTACTGTATTTGAATAATTCAACTTTGAGTGCAGACACAGAATAAGTCTGTGCTGCAGAGCCACAGAAGGATAGTGAACACTTGTGAGCTCGAGAGTTTGGTGTGTACACAATATCTGGAATCATCAATAAACTTGATAAAACCATATAGTAATGAATGTCGCCAACCTCCACTGGGTAATTCTCATGGATCATGCATATGCTTCTACTAAAAATCACATTGAAGAAGATCTTGGGAAATCACCTAAATGTGAAGTTTCTATAAAAACTGAAGGTGTTGAGATCAAAATTGAAGAACCTGATAGTTATGAAGGAGAAAAAGAACATTTACATTTTGAACCCTGTGACACTACATTTCACGATCTAGATGCAGCCCATGATAATGTTAATATAGAATTTGAGAGTCATACATTTGAAACAAAGAGTACTTCAAGACTGCTTGATAGCTCACAGGTCAGTGAGGTATTAATTGAACAATATAGCTTATTGTGAATTCTCTAGGAAGGTTTTTAAGCAAATATCCAATATTGGAATCTATAATATATCATCATATGTAACACAGCAATTTCCCTTCATTACTACATTATTAGATGTCACTCTGAGATGATACCTACGTTTTTTACCGATGAAACACAAGCACTACAGAAAAATCCTTAAGGCACTCTAAGATCGGTGCCTGTGCGTTATGCTTTTTCATCAATTTTCTAGCTGCTTCTTTTCATTTCATTCTTATCAAGAGAATCTTTGGAAAGGAGTGATGGGGGAAGTCGAATCAAATATTTGTCTTTATTTCATTATATGTGATTCACTCAAATATTGCATTGATTCACCATAAGATTCACCCAACTATTACATTGGATACTAAGTAATATTAAGTAATACACAAAAGACCTAGTCACACAAAACTATTTTAAAGATCAGATGTATATGGAAAATGATTTTTTGAACACCGTCTGATTAACACCAAAGAACCATTCCATATTGAATCAACACACATATTAAACCCTAATACTCAGGTGTTGGTAAACTTAACATGTATGTATATTACATGTAGATCAAGAATGATGTGAAGTTTCATTTTTTATGTCAACCCATTTTTGAGCTAAGTATAGCTATTTTAAGTTACCAAAATACACTTTAAAAAGTTCTGCAAGCATTTATCTCTTTTGCCTTTTAATTGAACTATGGCTTTGGGATAGATGTAATACCCTAACCATTCCCATCAACCCCCTCCTAAGATCTTACAAAGAGCAAAAATTAAGGTGTCATAACTTTTTTCATCATGTAATCTGTAAATCTGTCCGTACGTTATATACATCTCTTATGGGTATATATGTTTGGGATATTTTGTATATATTAATTTCATTAATTGTACAGATGTGTATCAACAATAATCATATAATTTGGTGACCACCAGATAATTTACAGTTTTTCTGTTACCGTCACTCAAATGGAGGCAGTACATTCTTGTGTACAACAGAAACGACTTCAGCGATACATTCTTGATTGAATAAATGAAGCAGGAAGACCTGATATGTGTTAATATCATCAACCTCTAATATTGCCAGTGAGGTTTTCCCAGATTACGCCCCATTTTGGTTTTTATAGTGTTGGTGGACTCTATTATAGGCTATGACCTTTATGAGTAACAAGAGGTATCAAAAATATGAGTTGGTTGAGAAAAATGACCTGGTATTGATTTCAACCTGTTTTCAATAATTTATAATGAATTTTAATTTCTTCTAATTCAAAACTTGCTTTTTCCATTATTATAAAAAATAAAATTGGAAGATTTAAGAGGGTTCTCCAATGCCGCTGTTGGTTTAGTTTTTCATGAGTTCACAGTTGTTAGGAAAATTAACAATCTTTAATGTGAATTCACAGTTTCCACTGTGAAATTCGAAAACAGATTTTTTTCATATTTATTTCAATTTATTTACATTACAGACAAATCGAGGAAGTCTTGAAAAGTCAAACTCCACTAGTAAACTTATTCAAGAAACCAAAAAACTGAAGAAAACTATAACAAACTTGAGAAGAGAAAAGCGTAAATGCTTAACAAATATCGAACGCAAATCTAAAGTGTTTTACCGTGATTTCGATAAAATGCATGTTACTCAATCTGCTCTTCAGCAAGAAGTAATGACTTTGAAAGAGGAGAATGAACAGTATAAAACAAGGTGAGCTCCTAATTCAGAACTTTTTTTTGGTAATTCAACATCATGCGGCCCCCATTATAGACATTCAATTGAACCACTTCCCTCTCCGCTGCTTAAAGGTTAGTTGCCAATGTCCAAATATTCACCAGTTGATCGACCAGATAACGAGTTAGTTTTCCAATAATTTTAATTGCTGAGAGTTCTCAAACGATATTCATGGAGAATTTTAAGCGCTACGTATTCAATAGGATTAGATCATAGTATCACATCAGTATATCCTCTCGGAGTCTAGTGTCCCGTTATTCTGTAATCAACATTTTCAGGATTTTTAAAAAATGTTGGGATTTATAAATGTCACATCAACAATAATGTAAATTAATTTCCTTTGTAGCTTAAAGAGGGCAATCATAATAATAATTATTTGCCTCAAATATATAGTTGAGGCTCTAAGACCATTTAGGTTTCATTTAAATTCTTTCAAGTTTAAAAAAAGGATCCAAATTTGTACATCTGAACCTGATTTCTCCACAACTACATACTGTCCTCCATTTCTTGGTAAATAGTATATTTAGAGTGGATCCGTAAAGTTTTTTATCTTTTTTCAGGCTTCTTTGTTATGAAAAACTTAAAAAGCATCACTTTGATGTGGAGACCCAAATGCTTGAACTCCAAAGACAGGCCCAGAGGTTCATGGAATATGAGAAAATGTCCTTAGAAAACATAAACACTTTGAAAATGGAGACAGACAGAGCAGCTGAATGTGCCGAGTTACAGAAGAAGTTGAAGTCTGCTGAGAAAATGATAAAAGCTTACGAAGTACTCCTCAGCTCATCCAAAATGCAATTTGAAAAGAAAATACAAGAAAAACAGCAAGATCTAGATCTAGCAAAGGCGGAAGCAGATTCACTGACAAAAATGATCAGAGCAAAAATTGCCACATGCAATCTTTTGGAAGTGAAGTACAAATTCTCAATAGAGCAGCAGATGCAAAAAATCCAAGCAAGTCATGAGGAAATTGCTTCTGCTAAACAACAAATAACAGAATTTAGTAACCTCTTGTCGCAGAAAACTTTAGAAAATGATGACTTGAGAAAGATTATTCATAAACTGGAGAAAGACTTGTTGGATATTAAAAAGAAGGAGTGTTCTTACTGCAGACTTTAATATGCGAAGTCTGCTGGAAAGTTGAAATAGTAATATATTTCCGTTTTACGAAAGTGATTCAAAACTTTTTTTAGAAATCTTATTTTTTATTGTTAATTGAAAAACATCAATATTTATTTTATTCACAAAATAAATTTTTTGACAGATTAACGATCATATCTACACCAATACATTTATCGACCTGTATTCACCTATATTAGTCTTCCTCAAAGTGGGCGATAACGCCCCCTTGTGGGCGCTGGAGGCCTATAGAGAGGCAGTAAAGGGCACAGAGAAGATTTGAGGGCGTTGAAGCGGTTTAGGAGGGCGATGGATTATTTTGACACGTTCATCTTCGTATCATTCGGGCTGGAGACTAGCTCCCTTACCCTTTCAACTGAACTGGATTATTTTAAAATGGCTTTTTGCTTTTAACACAGACTTTACCTCTCCTTAACGCGCGTTTTATAGTTTATCGCCATCTAGGGGACTAGACAGTAACTATTTCCTGTCCGATAGTTGTCAAACTCTACAATAGATGGCGGTAAGCTTCAATACGAAACGAGAAATTTTTTTGTCACCATTCTCGAAAGTACTATGCCCGCCCGCTGCCTCATATAAAAGCGCGCGCGCCATCCAGCCAATAATGTCATTCAACGATATTACGAAAACAATTATTTGATGATGTCAATCTCCAACTTCAATTTGATTAAAACAAAAAAGGTCATTGCTGCTCTTGTAGCCAAATTGCTCTTATATAAGAATAATATCGGCAGACGTGAGTTTCGCAATTTCACTAATTTGTCAGCAGTATCCTTCAACAACGACGACTTGCTAGTTTACTGTCAACATTTGGAGAACCTCCACAGTGATTTCGCAGAACTAGGCCAGGACATATTAAAATTGGAAATACCGGACTGGGTGTTGGATCCTTTTTCAAATGTCAACACAGCAGGATCACCCCAGTTGGAAGAACTTATAGAACTGATAACGAACGAGGAAATAAAAATAAAATTAAAAAATTGATACCAAGAATTTTGGCTACAAAAGCCAATCTCGCAATTATACCCTGGATTATAGTCCATCGTTCGAGTATCACTGTGTCTTCGAATGAGATAATGTGGGTACCTTCTTCGTTGAGAGCATGTTCGGCTACGTCCGGTTTGTCCGAGGCGACAGTTTCTTTTGTGATCGGAGAGACGGGTCCCTATACTTCGTTTCGTGGTTCCAGTGTAGACTAACCCGCAGCTACACGGAATCTGGTATACCCCTGGCGTTGCTAGAGGTTCTCTAGGGTCCTTTGCTGACCTGAGACTCTGCCTGATGGTTTTTGTTGGCTTAAATATTCAAGCCAACAAAAATAGCCTCCATATAATTCAGAATTATTACCTTTATTCAATCACAATCAAAACTTCCATTGCAAACAATTGTCAATTTTTGAATAAAACAATAAAATATTTTTCCAAACTATATATTTGATATTATTCATTTCATAGAGCAGGGGTTCTTAAATCATTAAGTATTACTTACAAATTATATGTAAACAGTCTCATTGTTTTATTTACACAGCATATTTTAATAGGTAGATAATATGGTAACCAACAAATAAACCAACTCGACATCACTCAGAATAAAAAACGTTTGAAAACGGTAAAATTAGTGGCGTCAGTTTCACCTGAAAAGAAAACATTCATAACATAGTGTTTCAGTAAGAAGTGTTCCTCCGAAAAATTGTTTACAGTAAAACTTTGCTTTACCGAAACAAAAGAGGGCGCGACAATTTCTGATAACAGATTTTTCGTTGACCCATCACGTAAACTTTTCTTTCGAATTGAAACGGGGGAACAATCCAAAATCCTGTCCAAATTGATAAAACAAAGGCAATACTTACAACTGAGGCCTGCTAGTAGGACATTTCAAACACTATCATTGTGCCAAAGTACCCATTGGATCCCAAGCAGGAAGAACGATGGGCTCTTGACTAAAAACATCTAAAACTTCTTGAGGAACGTACTTCTTATCGACAACTACTTCAAAAGTAAATTCTTTGAACCATTCTGCCGACATGACAAGGTAACCTTTCTCGCCTCTCTCCTCTCCCCAAGAGTTTTCTACTCTCAATTTCAATACTTCTCCATCTTCCTACAAATGCAATTGGCCGAGATTAGCATCGAAACAGTCGCTCATTATGAACGAATTTGATCGACTCGTAAACTAATTCCATGCAATAATAAAAAAAAACAGATGTGTCAGGAAATTAGATGTGTTAGTCAAACAAAGTGGTTAGGAAATTATTCAAAAGACAATATAATTTTTACGAAGGTCTAACAGTATGATGAATTTCTTACATTTGTACTTAAGGCAGTAAAAACCATGGCGTGGGTCATAGAACTTTCACCATAAAGGAGTCTATCAGCTTTAGACAAGTTAACTTGTATATCCACTCCGAAAACAAGGGGAAAATCATGTCTGAAAATAAAAGATGCAATTCTAAGATTACAAAAACATATATTTTTCATGGGAATAGATTTTTTTCATTGGGTAAACACTCGAAACAAATCTCATGACAAGACTCGTCATTTTCAGGGCAAATTTTTATTATCTATCAATTGAAAAAAATTAAATTTTGAAAAATACGAGATCGGTCCAGTATCAAAAATACAGATGTCCGCTTACGCTTTCAAATCTTGAATGCCTTGTTTCGGAGCAAATCTTTTCGAAACTTCACAACCGAACCACACGGCCTCTCCTTCCATTATACTTTTCTTAGTCAGCTCTAGAAGCAGCTCCACCGGTTGGTTGTTGTAAATGCACCTTCTTCCTCCAACCATATTACCAAGACAATCTACCGTGTAGACTTTGCCATAATCATTAGTGGGTCTTGGATCTGTGACTAAACAAACCTGAAGAAAGATGGCAATGTTTTATTCGGATGGAAACAGAAAATTTTCGTGCAGAATTAACAAATCTTTCAACTGAATAAACAGGGAACTATTTATACAAGAAACATTCATATATCAATATACAGTGTGCAAAAGCCAAATGGAATAAATTCATTATTTCGGTTACTGTACATATTTTTAAAAAATCCAGAAACACGTCAAATTTAAATTATAATTTGACATACTTCAAAGGAAAAATGCTACCCCTACCTTCAACCCCCGTCGAA
>WOGR01001693.1:0-19204 GCA_015342045.1 Leptinotarsa lineolata | reverse complement strand
AGCGATTGCAGGAAATCATATCATTGGTCCCTTTTTCATTGAAGGCAATTTGAATGGCGATAATTATTTGGCACTACTTCAAAATGGTGTCATTCCAAGTTCAGCAAATTTATATCCCGATCCAGGAAACCCTCAAGTCCCAGTGAATAGATATGGTTTCAGCAGAATGAAGCACCACCACATTACTAAGTTAATGTCCGGCAACACCTCGATACAACATTTCCCAATCGGTGGATAGGGAGGCGAGAATCGATTGAATGGCCAGCGCGATCACCTGATCTTCCATCATTAGATTTTTTATGGGTAATATATAAAGAGCAATGTGTACAAAACAAAATTTTCAGATTTGAATGACTTAAAATAACGAATAACGGTTGCGATTTTTGTAGCCTCAGTATTAACAATGATGATGAAATTTAACGAACGAAACTTTGCATCGCACTTCGGTTCATATCAGATTACAACAAATATGAAACATTATTGAAAGTGCTTCCAAATGGAGGCGGTAGAAACAAAAAACAAAATTCGACAATTCTAGTTTTTCCTTTCTAATATTCTAGATCTGAAGAGAGATTATTCTAGTTTCCCAAAAAAGAAATTTTTGTCGAATTCAACCGACCTTGAGGGTCTTAACGTTTCCGAGATAGAGATAGTGGGATCAGCTAAAAAACAGCCTGCATGTGTGTTCTCTTTCAAATGCCATGTCACTCATACAAAAATATGTTCATAACTATCAATTTCAATATTGAAATATTTACTTGAAGGTAACACAAAACGAAAATACGACCCCAACCCTCAAAGTGATTTACAACGTAAAACGAAACCAACGCAATTGCAACACTTCTTCATCATGCCCGTTGCATCGGTTTGTGAGGCTGCTTGAAATTATTTTGTCGTCTGATAGTTTCAATTCTGCAATAACTCGTGAAATAGTAGTATAAATTGCCAGATGCAAAGAGCATTTATAATATGCATGAAATGCTTGAGTTAACTTAATTGATTTGAAGAGAATTAATAACATATTCGTCTAAATATCTCTCCAGGTACAACATTATTTGGGACCATTATTTTTACATTATTGGATATAGTAAGCTTTCCTTAAAAGTTATACATATGCCACAGCGGACTTTTCAAAGACCTATAAAAGGAGAACAATATGTGGTGAATTGGTTTGTTATATTACGCAGTATTTTTGATGAAAGCTCGCAACTGATTCCCACAACACTTTAACAAGTACCTAAAGTACCTAAATACATGAACCCTTCTTTTGAATCCAATTAATAATATGATAAGTTGAGTTACGGTCTTCGAGAAATTTCTCCGGGTATCGTTTAATTCATGAAGTCCCTCGATTTTTTCGTAAAATCCAATCTAAAAGTGTGCAATAGGTGGAAATTAAAAAACTCGATAGAAAAATCCGTTACAATCATTTTTAATTTAGGGAGTAATAAGATACGGCAGTGTTTATGTTTCAATGATTCGATACAAATCGCTAATTAATTTTTGGCATCCCTGGAATATCAACAGTTCGCTAATCGATTATGGTAAGCTTTAACGATTCAATATTATTAGCACGAGTGGTTTGTTGCGATTTGAATTATATCTCTCAAGGCAGTTTCGATTGAATAAGGAAACGAAATGATATATCACAAGTTCTTTTTTTGAGTGAAGCGTCGTGCTAATTTATGTCAATGTGTTGAGAGCATCTATGAATAATTCTAGCTACTGTTGAGTTTCACAAAATCGAGAGAAATCGTTTACATTATTTCGTGAATTAGTGTAAGATTTGATTCTAACCATTCAAGTTATGAACGTTCGATATCATTCTATAGTTATTTTAGTCAATACTTGTTTTGAACACTTTCAAACATATCAATTTCCATGACTCAGTTTTGGAAGAAGAGGCAGCATTGATTGGCCATAAATATCACCAGATTTGTCGCTCCTTGTTTTATTTTCATGAGAATCCCCACAAAATGAATTATATAGGACGCAACTGACCCGACTAAAAGATTCAAATCATAGAACTATCGACGAGTGCCAAATAATTCCGGAAATTTTTTGAAATTTGCGAATCAATTGGTGAATGAGAGTCTTTACAAATTTCAATTCTGAAATGTAATTTTTCAGAAAACTAAGTTGGAATTTTGAATTTTTTAGGGCTATTTTTTTTTCCTTTCAAATAAAAAATTGAAGGAATATGTATATGTATACAAGGTATATGTATGTTGAGTTATACCCGAATTGTCGTATTCCCAACATCCAAATGTTTAGACGATTAGAAAGAAATTTGAGGGACTATGGTGTAACTGGAAGTGTGAGGAATCAAATAAATGTTATGTGTAAGCAAATATTACCACATAAAAATTCACTTATGTGCAGTCAACAAAAAGATCATCAATTCGAGCATTCAATGTAGATTGCCATGTTGCTTTGATTTTCCGTATTGGTTTCATTTTTCCCAAAAGTTCATGATGAAATAAATTGTTTTTCTGTTTGATTGTTGTTACTGATGATGGTGGTTATTTCAAATGAATCGCTATAAAAATATCAAATGTGATATACCCTTGAATTGTGAATTTGTCACTTTATCAGTATCTGTAATAAAAAAACACAAGTCCGTATTTATAAAAAAGTTGATGGTGGCCATGTTGACATGAAAAGTTTTATCGAATATTTATTATTACATCGTCATGGTACACTTCGAATACAATAACATTTTCCTTCTCCATTTTTTTATATTCTCCGAAATAACAATTCCACTCGAAAAAAACGAAAAAGAGCATTTTTTGTTTTCTCAATGACAGTTACCTTTATTCCCATTTAATCGTCTTCGTATCTGTTACGGTTTAAAATAAAACATGATGCGAGCTAGTTTTTGTCCATGTTTTGAACATGCACGAAAAATTAATCCTGCCATTTGATAAGAGCTATGTATGTATTGATTTCTTATGTATGAACTCATCAATGAAACCAATTATCATTATAAAAGAAACGGCCTGTATATGGAAAATATACCGAATTTTTAATGGTGACCGTTAAGGAACCAATCCATTTCATAGTGATAACTTTTCATTTCCTTTTCTGCGTAGGATATAACAAAGATCTAGAAATATGTAAATTTTATGGTCGCAATCCTTATTTTCATAAAAGATGTATGAAGTACAGTATCTGAAATGTTCGGTTTGAAATGTTGCTTTATGTCAACACAGTGTAGTGTTATATAATTTAAATACTTTAAAAATGTGATTTTATTTCAATTGAAACAATTTTTCAATATTGTATAGTTACAATTCACCCTAGATAAAAGGATGTTTTTTAACGAAAACAATACAGGAAATGCTAAGTCTTTACAATCATATAATAGCCATATCAGATCCCGCATTGAAAAATGTAATGTATACACATGAAAGATAGACAAGCCAACATGGCACTACCTATAAAGAGAACATGAAGGTGTCAGGTTTCGCTTTCATTAATGCTGATGTAAAATAAATAATGATTATCGTTCAGTTTATGAGAACACTTCTGATATTTCAAACGGCTCAGTGGTGTCGGTATTATATAGCGATAATTTTACATACCATTGCAATACGCCCATGTTTGTTTGTTTTCGAATTATACATTTCCATAACGAATGAATAACAGACATCAGTAGCTGTTGTTTATGTATTACCAATGATCTTAGAAATAGGAGAAATAATTTATTGCATGAATTGATTATCACGGATGCTGAATATCAATGAAATGCAAACAAAAAATTGGATAAGTATATCATTTGATTATTGATAGAATGATATGAATAATGCCATCATCTCTACTATCCTAGCATTTCGAAATCAAAAAAGCATTAATAATGAGTATTCAGATCCAGATGAATTGAGTTCAAGAGTAAAAACAAATGTATTCGTTACAGGTAATAGTTTTATCCATTATAGGAAATTTTGAAACTGGACCGAACTCTGTTCCACCAACGACCTTCCCGGGGATGAGTTCCCGAAGATAGAAGTTTCTCCAAATGGTTGATGTTTGTGCAGAAGTTAAAATCTCCATACCTCTCCCCAAGCTCGCTTCCGAGTGGATCTCAACTTGCTGCGTGGCACTTCAGCGAGATTTATATCTGATATGTTTTGGTTTGATGTTAGCCTCTGGTGCCTAAACTTCTCGGTGTCTGTCTGGTTTCCTGACTCTACTCTTTGTAATGTTTGCATGATGGTCCCCCGTGCTGCCTGTCTGGTCATGGTGTGACTTATATCGCAGTATCAAACGGATATAGAACGAAAGAACAGACAGAGCAGTCAGAACACATCTATATGCTCAGTCAGTAGTTGCGTTTTAGGTCTGGTCTTGGTCTATGAATTTGTTCTCATCATCTATTCGTCAATATAAAACATTGGAATTCGGAACGAATGATATTTTGCGATGACTTCGCTCCACTTCCCGATGAATTGCAAAAAATTACACGCATTTTGTGAAATGGAGGCACTGCTGTGATCGACTGTGTTCAGTGCATCCTGGAGATCACGTAGTACTGGAGTGGGGTGTGTACGAATTCACTTGAAGATGTTTTCGGCTTGGTTTTGCAAGAAGACACCCACGTATTGGGTGGTAAGATCCATGTCGCAATAGAAATAGATGAATCTGTGTCTCTGAGACCACGTGTCGCTGGGTTGGAATGTGTCCTAATTTGTTCGAAGTTTTCGACTTGGTTTCCCGGTACATGAATCTGTTTGGTATTTATTGGGGAGTCTTAGCGGCTATTCGCAGACGGGCGTTAATGAATCTTTGGATATGAAGTTTACGAGTAGATATATGGTTTCGCACACTGGCCCCACGTCGAGGTATACAGAATTTAGGGAAGAGGAACAGTTCATTTCTAGGTCCATGTTCCTGCGTCTTATAATGGGATAAACGTTGTGTCGAGCGGCTTTCGCCAGCCCCAACTTTTGTGTGATATGAGACCTGAATGTCAAGATAGTGGCCCCACGATATCTTGCTCAATTCGTCTAAGCTATCTCCTGTCCGTTGAAGATGACGTGTCCTTCAGGTTGCGATATCCTCCAACTAAGTAGTATCGCCTGGCCCGTCAGGGTTGATACTAATCTTCCAGAGCTTCTCTTGTTAAGGTTGACGCATTACTTGCTGATATTGCTGAAAGTTCAGCAGATTTCGACAAGAGATGAACCCTTCGTATAATAATGGCACTTGGAAATCGAAACTAGAATATTTGTCACACTACAAACCATAAAATATCTTCCTGAATGAACTGTTTATTGTATTCGTTTGAAAATAATTTTATATGAGGAAACTGCAGTAACATTAGTTACAAATACAAGTAGTATAAAAACATAAGAAGTTTCAATAAATTAATGGATGTAGCCGTTACTATGTGGTAAGAGATCATCATGAAACTAAAGTTTTTTCCTGCCACTTCTATTTGTAACTGAAGTTTTTTTTACCACTTTCATTTGTAACTAAAGTTACTGCATTTTCAAACATTACATTACCCCTTATATAACAACACTGTAGGTAATAACCGGTAGTCTCGGTAGTGTAGAGGTTAGCACATCCACCTTTCAAGCGGAAGACCGATTCCCCGCCGGGCCACCGTGCTGGGCACTCGCACGTTAAAAGGTGGGGCCTCGTTAATCCATTGCTCGCACAAGTTTCGACTTATGAGGGTTGACGTTCGTCAGCTGGTTAACAAAACGAACAACAACAACAACTTAACTTACCTGAATTATTTATACCTGCGACAATGTGGGTACGCTAATTTGAAAGCCGGTGATTGCACCAGCATTTTCCAAATAACTGAGTTTCCAACCTTTGCCTGCATAGTGCAAAATTCCCGTATCGTTTAGATTCGGGAACTTGTGGTTGCATTCCAAGGAGTGGTTCGAAAACGTCGAATCATTTTTACCTAGTTTGAAGGACCTTTCATGTTCAGTATATCGTTTTGAGAAATTTCGAACACATTGTCCCACATAAACACTATTATACTCGTGTCACTTAAGCTTATAAACTCCAGATTTGACCATCTTGTCCACTTCATTTTTGGCATTGAAAAGGATATTAGATAGCCTGGCATGTGATCTGAATGTCACTCCCACATTTTTTTCTGAAAAAACCTGCAATTATCTCTGTTCTTTTTCCAAAATATATTAGAGTTACAAATTTGTTGATTTTTGATTGTTTGAGACCTGGGGGTATATTAATCTGTAAGTGAATTTACGGCTTTGTTTTCTGAATAACTTCTGGATTGTGTCTGCGTCGAAACCATTATAATGTCCTATCTGTATTATTATTTAGTTACAAATAAAAGTGGTAAAAAACATGAAAATTTTCATTTATCATTTTTCATTCCTGGCACTCAATTAATTTCAACACGGATCCACTACATATACGAAACCTTCGTCTGAGAGAAAGATTGTTAACTACTAAAAATTCCATCTCGTGAACAAAGCCCCGAGCATGGAAAAGCGGGTGAAGCATCATCAAAAATATCTTCAACGGAATGGTTACTCCAAAGTGATGGTGGAAAAGACTTTGGCTAGAAGACAGCAAGAGTCTCGCAAGGAAGAAAAGCCGTCACAGCCAGTGCTTGCACTTTCTTACATTAGAGGAGTGTCGGAAAGAATAAGAAGAATTGGGTCCAAGTACAACATCAGAACCTGCTTCAGATCCGGAAACACCACCCATAGCACCCTCACGAAAATCAGACCACCTAACGCGGACTGCGATTCCAAGAATTACATTTGTCGAGGCCATTGAAAGTCCGCATTGCCGAGCACAACAGGAGCACAAAGCGACGAGAAACCAGCAAATCGGGAATAGCAGAGCATGTTTGAACTCATCAACTGGTCTCGAGTTGAGATCATCCACAAGGAGAAACACTGGTTTAAGAGGAAGTTCAAAGAAGCTACATATATGTTTTCCAACGACGCATTCAGCCAAGCTAGCGTCGAGATACGCAACATATGGAAACCCGTAATCAAGCGCAAAACGGTCAACTCCCGCCAATCGGTCGTCTCCCGCTAAACCAGTAAATCGGATAGAGGAAAGAGGGGATAGATGTAAGCACTCAAATGACCTATAAATAGTCATTTCTTGAAGGAATAGTCCAGTCATCACCCGAAGACTATTTTGGATACTAACAATTGAAACGTCGTGAAGTAACTTGGCTTGAAAAATCTTTCAATTTTTATTTCATTTTAATTGTTCAATTTAAAATTTTTTGCTTTATATAATTGTCATTCTCAGCTATTCATTTCAATTCTCAATTTTATTTGTTCTTTCAGGAATTTCAAATCATATTATATCATATTAGACAATTAAAGTCCGATGTGATGAAATTCAATGATATTTCATATATTAGGTACGTTGCTGTGGATGAAATGTGTGAATGCTGTGAACTGTTTCCATTCCATTACGAATATTTGGGATACATCAGGATGGAAATAAATGATCTCCACTGTATTTGGAAATAGTTGTTTCGGATGGACTATATAACTTCCAGTTTGTATCTGAAAGAAAGTTTTGTGCATGATCTACGTACACATCGTTGTAAGCATTTTTTTCGACTCTCCACATTTCCTAATTAAACATGAGAACACGAACCTCGCCCTCTGAGAAAACTTTACGGATTTAATTAATTTTCCTTCAAACTCTGTCATGAACTAATGTAGAACATGCTTTCCTGAAAGCTGTTACTAACTTACTCGAACGAAAATTCTCTTTAACACGTTTCGAGCGGTACTTTCGAAACTCTAATCTTATTAAAGTAATGAATTGGGTAACAGAACACGGCGTCCGCTAAATCTCTGTCTCGTAATGATAATGTTCGCCAGTCACGATTGCAGCTTATTTGTTACCTTTTATGGAGGTTTATTATAATTTTCATAATGTCGTTATTCATATTACCTAAAGAGTGGTTATTTCCATATATAGAGTCTCCTTATTGCGTTTATATAAAGAGCCATCCAAGTCTCGCACTAGTAGACTGGTAAACGTATATTAAAAATAACTTACTTGTTTGGTTGATTACCTATTTATTTTGTAGAAATATCAAAGGTATGATAAAAAAAATTACTTTTGTCTAATTTCTGAGATTTTTATTTGTAACGACCGGTTTCGTTTTATTAAACCATTCTGACTATGGTTTCATGAAAGCTTAAAGACGAATTTTGAAATTTCAAACAATGCTATTACGTATGCAAAAATTCAAAAATAACCTTGATAATTCACGTAACTTAGGCTTTTGGTTTCTTATTCACCCAATTCACTCAAGTGTTGCTTCTATCAACTTTTTGACACTTACGGAAATTCAGGCTTCATTATTTTCAGCGTTGTAGACCGTTTGGGGCAAATTGTTCAAATAGTAAATTCAGCAAACTTGTCAAAACTCAGAGGAATACATTTACATGAGAAAAGTAAACTGCTCTGTTGTAGCTATTCCTAGATATTATTAAATTCTGATGAATGAAGAACAAACATTCCAACAAGAATAACTAAACCAACTAGTTGAGAAAGCGTCTTGTCAAGTGTACTGGGCGAGGAGATAAATTTCAAACCTACGTCGTTCACTAAGGCTTGATAATGATTATGAACAGTTGGAACTTTTCAAGTTTTCAGTTACCCAGCTTTATTTTTCTCTGTCGTTTTCTCACGTCAATAATCTCGAAGTTAGAACAAATGTATCATTCTTCTCTCTATCAGTCAAACCAAACACTGCCAGCAAACATCAGAACTACAATACTCTTCTCGACTCATGTTTCACCCACCAAGTTAGCCACAATAAAGATAAAAAAATATCCAAAATTTGACGGGTCAGCAACTTTTACGTTTCTCCTCCCAAATATTCTTTTTCCTTTCATTCTTATAGTACGTGGGCATACTTGAAGACTGGCTTTAAATCAAATTCTCTAAATGAACAATTCGTTCAGGCCAGTCTCAATTCACCTACACGTAGATTTATGGACTGACATCTATCAGAAAACAACTACTTCCCTGACTGATACCACGAAGGGCGTTGGATTATGTCCGACAGGTGTCAGTGTAGGATTCTTCACAGAAGTAATTCCTGCATATGCTGTTGGCAATACAACTTCCAGAATCGATTTTTAATTATTGGAATACACTTTCAGACCGTTCCGGGCTGTTTGGCCACTCGTCAGTGCAAGGTAGTGTCTATCATCAACCTAAAGTCCATGATTTCAGATAATTAAAAATCGAATTCCTTTTAGAGTATTATTTTATCGAACTAGGCAGAAGCGAACGTCCAACAACATCGCCTCATCTGCCTGTCAATGTACTAACCAACCTCATAGGTGTCAGTCCATAAACCTACTGTGTAGGTAAGTTGAGACTGGCCTGAACGAATTATTCATTTAGAGAATTGGCTTTGAAGCCAGTCTTCAAGTATGCCCACGTACTATAAGAATGAAAGTTTTTTGTCCTTATACGAGGTCTTGGGCCATGTGGATATGCAGTTGGTTAATGCATCGACAGGCAGATGGGGCGATGTTGTTGGACGTTCGCTTCTGCCTAGTTCGAGAAATGATACACTGAAAGGAATTCGATTTTTAATTATGGGAAATTATCGGAATTATAGGTTGATGGCCAAACAGCCCGAAAAAACCGGTCTGCAAGTGTGTTTCAATAATCAAAAATCGATTCTGGAAGTTGTATCGCCAACAGCATATGCTGGAATTACTTCTGTGAAGAATACTGCACTGACACCTGTCGGATATAATCCAACGCCCTTCGTGGTATTCGCCAGGGGAGTAGTTGTTTTCTGATAGGTGTCAGTTCATAAACCTACTATGTAGTCTCAACTCACCTACATAGTAGGTGAGTTGAGACTAGCCTGAATGAATTGTTCATCTGGAGAATTTGATTCTTTTTCCATTTTTACTAAGAATACTTGCACAATCATAATATTCTTATCGATATATCAGAAAGCTCTAATCGCAAGTTTCTATTTACTATCAATTTCTTATTTGATCGAGCATTTCAGTGGCAATACTTTTTTTAATGTGTGATATGTAATTTGCACCCATGAGTTGAATAGAAATAATATAGTTAAAAAAAATCCGAAAAACTGTTGACCCTGCAGGTCATCCTGCTGATCCGGAAGCTAGATTTCAGGGAAATCATCGACTTTTCGTCGAAAAAAGCTCGCAAAGTTCCATTCGTTAACGCAATAATTTAGTTTTTAATAAATTGTATTTAACTTTAACAAATTACTACATTCTTTGTTGAATTTTATTTGCTGACAATACATTTTTGAAAGACTCGACAGAAAAAATTTATTTCTTTTATTTGGAAAACAAATAGGGGCCTCCACTCTTTCGTTATCCCAGGGCCTCCAGACTTCCAAATCCTGCCTTGGTAATATTAATCTGAGAGCTCGTTTCTTTTTTATCCAAAGTTTGTATTAGCATATTTGAATAGTGACAACGTGTTATTAATAGTGTATTGCATTTTTGAAATCGCAAGTTTTGTTTTTCATGAGAAATTCTCTAAATTAAAAAAAAATTCAAATGCGTTAAAAATTTTGTGCCCATGCTCTTGATTGTCTCAATAGATAGATGAAATACTCTATGTTCTGAAATTGTTAGCAATTAGTTTGGAAATTGTTATCGATACTCTACCTTGAAATGGCCAATAACAATTTTTTTTATTAGAAATAAATTATTTTCACATTTCAACAAAAATAAAGTGTTATTTCAAAAAATCATAGAAAATTGTTAAGAAAGTGCAATTCATTCTAGATGTACATTTATTTAATGGGGAATTGAATTAGGTACTTACTTATTGTTAGTACTTTTTCTCATTTTGTGAATAATAACATTTATTACAATTCGTGTAAGTTTGAGTTGAGGATTTCTTCAGTGTTTATACATTAAGATAACCAAAAAATGTTTGATCATCATTAGTTAAAATCTAGGAAATCGACGAAGGGTATAAAATTGCCACACTAATTTTATTTAATCTAATCAGAGTACCTGGAAAATGTTGGAAATTGGTTTTTCATGGCGCAATGATGAGGTTCCTTTGTTTTTCATTATCAGATTAATATTACTAGAAACCGGCTCAAATTAAACCCTGAATGCAGGTCTATTAATAGACGACTCCAATAAACTGAAACTAGCTTAACAAAAAAGTGTGAAAGATATTTCAAAGGTTGAAGGAAAGGTGGAGAAGCGACGGATCCCATACTATAAATAATTCATTCGAAAATTTAGATATGAGTCGTGTTGAATCAGTGTTTATAAATATCATGAGAGAAGTGATGCGGTTGTTTGTGTACGTGTTTCAGTTGCTTTGAATGAAAACTTAGAATGCAGGATTTTAGGACACTCTATAACGAGGTTGCCGAATGTTGATTTCTGTAGGTTCGAAAATTGTCACTCAGAAAAATGTCAGATTTATGTCTCATGAAAGCTGGTTTTTCATAGATACAAAGGACAAATAGAAGACGTACTAGAATACGGGGTGGTCAAAAGGTAAGACATCTCCAAGTATGGTTCTTTGGTTTAGAGAGGAAATTCGGAATGTACGACGCTCCAACTTGTAAAAAAGTCACTGTAGCTGAGAAAGAGATGTGTCCATTTTTGCTTCGAGAATGTCGATTGCTGCGTGGGTCTATTAAACACTCTACTACAATCTGCTAGGGTTACATTTATTTAAACACTATAAAACAAATGTAACTTCTCAACGAAGCCGATTACTCATTTGGTGAGTCATCTTTCATTTCAACTGACAAGAGTGAGACACACCTAAAACCTGACCCGGTTCCCGGTGGGGCATGCACAAAGCATGTGCTCTGCTATCAGGGACCTGAAATTTCTTTGTTAAAAGTACTCCACTCAATATACAGTGTGTCCCTGGACTTCCTCTTTTCCTCTCGGGAAGATGGGGTCAAAATATCACCAGTACCTTACATAATTTTTGTTTCTAAAATCCTTCATTATCAGGTTACGGGCCCTCAAAGTTATAAAATGAAAAATGTTTTTCTTTGATAACTTTTCAAATGAATATTCAAAATCAACCAAATTTTGGTGTTTGACTAAACAAATGAATTGCTTTGATGAGCTTTCATGCAGGAGTCAGTTTTTTTGCTACAAAGTCAGGAGCGGACTACCCCCGATGGTCCACACCCCAAAACTTTGAAATGACAGATATTTTTCAACAAAAAGAGGTTACTTAGAAAATTTTCCGAATAAAAGTATTCGTGTGGAAAATTGATCAGAGCAACGATTTTTGATAAAAATGCACTTTTGGTCGACGACACCCAACCTGAGACGTCTACCATTATTCGAAAAGATTAATTTTGAATGAAAATAGAAATGATAGGTGAAATGTTCTTAATGAATTTCTATAATGCAAACACGTTAACTCAACAAAACACATAGTGTAAATATCAATCGCAAGCCTCAAGGACAAACAGAAATGAAAAATCCGCTACAAAAACTGCTCAGTATGACCCCCATCTCTCTCAATACATTTTCGTAGTCTGCGAAGACACTCTCTCTGTACTTGAATAGCATTCCAGGGTTGTTTCGTATGGCTTCACTATGTAATATTTGTGTGTATTCAACAGTGTATGTATTCAACAAGGCATCTCTTGTGTGAATAGGTATAGCGTAAGCAAGCCTTTTCAGATGCCCCCACAGAAAGAAATCCAATAGATTTAAATCCGGGGACCGCGGTGGCCATGGTTATGGCCCACCTCCACTACTTCATCTGTTGTGGAAAGTATTATTCAGATGGTTTGGCACACTCAAACTAAAATGAGGAGGAGCGCGATCATGCATAAACCACATATCTCTTCGGGTTTGGAATGGAACATATTCCAAAAGTCCATTCAAATTGTTCTAAAGGAACTCCGAATAACGTTCGGCATTCAATCGGTCATGTAGAACGAATGGTCCTATAAGATGTTTTCCTATGATACCAGCCCAAACATTCACGTTGAATTCTGGATGTGATAAAGGTGGAGCAGTAGTTCTCCAATTATTCTATGAATAGTGGACTTGGATATATGGAACTGTTCACAAAAGTGTATTTTTATCAAAAATCGTTGCTCTGATCGATTTTTCACACGAGTACTTTTATTCAGAAAATTGTGTAAGTAACCTGATTTTGTTGAAAATTATTGAAAAAATCTGCCATTTCAAAGTTTTGTGGTGTGGACCATCGGGATAGTGCGTTCCTGACTCTGTAGCACAACAACTGACTCCTGCATGAAAGCTCATCAAAGCAATTCATTTGTTTAGTCATGCACCAAAATTTGATTGATTTTGAATATTCACTAAAAAAGTTATCAAAGAATAACATTTTTCATTTTGTAACTTTGAGGGCCCGTAACTTGGTAATGAAGGATTTTAGGAACAAAAGTTATATGAAGTATGACTGAGTACTGGTGATATTTTGACCTCATCTATACATTCCCGAGAGAAAAAAAGGAAGCCCAGGGACACCCTGTAGTAAGGATCTGATTGACGGTGAATTTGCTACTACCTTCGTCATGTGGATAAACAACACGTATATTTGTGACCTGGGAAGTGGCCAGGAGACGAGCTACCTTTCAGGAAACTGTAGGAATCCAGGCTGAAATGTGCATCTTTGTCATCGTACCTGTGGACCAAGTACTTGAGTATATTCTACGTTAGCCATATGACATAGTAAAGATATTCCAGTTTATGGATCGATATTCATGTTGGCGAATGTTTAAGGTGCAAAATTCCAAGTTTATGACCTCAGCAATCTTTCCTTATGAGGGCATCTGTGAGTCTGCTATATCTGCCATGCAAGACTTTTTCATGTAATTTAGGTTTGTCATCGTTTGAGAGTAAGCGTTTGCTGACCTGTTTAGGGGAATTTGATTCTGCTTCTACTGCTGAAGGAGTTAGTATAAGGTAGATTTATGAGATACCCTGCTCTTGAGGAGGCAGCTAAGTCGCTTCCTGGCTGCACCGCTTAGCCTCCTAGGCAGTATCTGAAATTGAAGAACTGGGAAGCTCTAGCTCTTGATCCGAAATTACAGAGAGGACATTAGGTTTATTTCTTTGATTTCTTTGTGGCTTTAAAGGCCTCCATCAGTACCAGTATCGCATTTAAAAGTTTGTAAAGAGAACATTTGACACGATTCGGTAAATTCTACCCATGGCAGGGTTTCCTCATTTCACCAAAATGGAAATGAGTAACCTGATTTATATAATCGTTAAACGACAGTTACTACAATGTGATAAACTACAAATTTAGACAACGAATGCAACTCTAACGTTGCATTCGTCGAGAGAGAAGATAAATCAATGAGAAGATAAATCAATGAAATATAAAAGACAAGAATATTTAGACCGAAATATTCGACCGACTTCGTTGAAAATGAGAGTAATATATAGAAAAAGTAAAATTTGATGTGTAGATTACGGATCCAAGGGAAAAAATATTGATTAATTATTAAACTGGATAGTGTCAAAAAATTTAAATAAGATGTGAAAGTGATGTAGTGAATGAATACTTGTGTTTTTCTATAGTATGTATTATGCAAAAAGAAGGTTGAAAAGTAGGTTGTAACTATGGGAATCAGGGAGAGTACCGAATTTCTCTTTCGGTCTCGTGAAGTACACGTCGGAATACGTAAGTATTTTTCAAAATCGGCATGTGCAGCCTATCCGAAATTTTACCCAAAAACAATGAGAAGAAAGGACATCGCTGCTTGTAAACGCAATGTCTTGAAGTATTCATTTTATGTTAGAATAGGCCGGTTCTTGACAGACAAAAATCTGTATAATCACTAAATCATACAATTTACTGTAAGATTCTCACTGTATATAAACACCACGGTTTTTGTGAAACCTTTGTAGTGTAAATTGATGGATCTAGCCGTTACTAAGAGGTAAGAGATCATCATGAGAAATGAAAATTTTCACCTTTGTAGTGTAAAGATTCTTCTTTTTCGTTGCCTTATTTATTTTTGACTAGACTTGCTTTGGTATTAGATGCAAGAATTATTAGATCTTTAAAAATACTCTTCCTCTAGTTGTCTTCGAAATATTGGTATACCCGATGCTTTGTTAGGTAAGGGAGGTCCCACGAAAATACTGTTTGCATTAATAGATGAATCTTTTCTAATTGAAATCGTATGTTCACACATTATACGTGTACATTAAATTAATAATTGGCCAAATAATATTACTTTTCGGTGAATGGTCAGCCGTTTAGGAAAATCAGCATCAGGGGAAGAGGATTTTGTCAATGGAAATTTAAAAGAGTACATCCTGCGTTGACGGATCAATGTTTCGTCTGATGGCTTCAGATTATCGAGTTGATTCCAAGTTACAGTCTGTTATACTCGAAACATGGAAACATAACTTTACAGCAAAATAAAATGACGAAGTGATTGTAGGTAAAATTATATTGACAAATAATCGCTTTCTGATCAATACTGACCGAATACAAACTCTCAAGTTGAAAATTGAAATCCAAGTGGACGAGAGCGAGTATTCATTAACTTCAGCGCAGAATATAGCAATTGATCTGTCGATGGATAATATAGTACAGCGGTACACGCCTAAAAACGTTTCAATGAATCCTATACTGATCGATGCATTGAAGTATGAACAAAGAAACTCTAATGACGTTTTTGCGTAGGGATAGTCGGTAATTTGTTATAAACAAAACACAACAAAACAAAATTTTAAAAAAAATTAAACACATTTTTTGTTTCTTGGGTTGAATTGAATATTTTTTTACTCTTGCTGTTATTTCAAAAAACGCTATGTTTTTAAGCCACGAGTGAGTTTATGACTAACAAACGCCAATTTGAAAAACAAATCCCGGATACCACTGAAGTTTTTAAATTTTCAAAATCAAAATTACTCTTCCAGAGCTATATTTTCATCGTAGATTTTTTCTGGTACCTTTTTTTCTCTCGAGTGAAATTTTGCGGTAGAAAACTGGAAAAATGTTCAGATTCAGCGATAACTGAAATAAAAAATGAATTAACAGCAAACAAATATTATCAAGTACCAGCTTTTATTTACAAGCAATCAAAAATAAAAAATGATATTTGATTTGAACAAAACTTAATAATTATTACATGACCAAATTTATATGATGATTCGTTGCTTCTATCGGAGACGTGTTGAATCTCAACATTTTTCTAGTTCTTCGTCGCAAAATTCACTTGGAAGAAAAAAAAATGAAAAATATATGATGGAAACATATCTCTCGATAGTTTGAAAGTGATTGACAAAGTTTCGCGGTGAATTTATGGGCCTTTCGAGTACTTTCACTTATCCCCTCCTTTCACTTATCACTTATCTCCTCTCTCCGCTTCACCGGTTTAGCAGGAGATGGACGTTTGGCGGGAGTTGGCCATTTTTTCCTTGATTATGGGTTTCCATACGTTGCATATCTCTACGCTAGCTTGGCAAAATACGTTGTTGGGCAGCATATAAGCGGCTTCTTTGAATTTTCTTCTAAACCAGTGTTTCTCCTTGTATACGATCTCAGCTTGGGACCACTCGATGTTATGTTGATGAGTCCAAACATGCTTTGCTATTCCTGATTTGCTGGTTTCCCTCGCTGTGTGTTTTTTTTGTGCTCGGCAATGCGGTCTTTCAATGGCCTCTTGCTTTCACCGATATAGGATTTTCCACAATCACAGGGTATCCGGTAAATGCAACTCTTAGAATCGCAGTCCGCGTTTGTTGGCCTGGTTTTCGTAAGGCTGCTACGGATAGTGTTTCTGGATCTGAAGCATGTTCTGATGTACTTGGACCCAATTCTTCTTAACCTTTCCGATAATCCTCTGATGTAGGGAAGTGCAAGCACTGGTTGTGACGGCTTCTCTTCCTTCCGAGGTTTTTGCTGTCTTTTAGCCAAAGTCTGTTCCACCATCCCTTTGAAGTACCCATTCCGTTGAAGATCATTTTTGATGAGGCCTAGTTCTTTCTCCAGACCTTCCTTCGTATTGCAGAGCCCGAAAGCACGGTCTACTAGAGTCTTGATGATTCCTCTTTTAGTCGATTGATGGTGGTTGGATTCGTGGTTCAGATACTGTCCCGTGTGAGTGGGTTTTCGGTAGACAGATATTTTCCACTTAGTGTCAGTCCTCTTCACCAATACGTCTAAGAAAGGCAATTCGTTGTTGACTTCCTTCTCCATTGTGAAAGTGATGGAAGGTTTCAAGCTGTTGATGTGCTTAAGGAAGGCATCTAGTTCGGTATTCCCATGGTTCCATATTATGAATTTTTTTTTTAATTTCCGACTCTTCAGTGAAGGTTATACCCAGTATCCAAAGAAGGTGAACGTTAAGGCTAGTATTCTTGGAAATACTATTATAAGACCTATATTTATTGAGGAAAAGCTAAATGGTAAGCTCTCCTCAAATCTGTTGAAGAAATAATAAACCCCTCAATAACAATTGGAGAATCAAATTGAAACAGCTCCAAGACGATCTCATTCACTTTCAACAAGATCGAACTCCACCATACTTCTTCCTTCCAGTTGGACAGTGGCTGAATGCTAGATTCACTGGCAAGTAGATTGGTCGAAAAGGGACAATAGAATGGCTACCACGATCATTCGACTTGATGCCTTCGGATTTCTTCCTGTGGGGGCATCTAAAATCGATAATTTATAAAACACAGCTTCAAGATTTGGATGATGTGAAGAGGAAAATGGCAGCTGCGTATAGAGAACTTCAGACAGAAATTTTTCGAAATGTTGGAGGACTTTAAGAGCAGCCTTCACCACTTATAGAGTATAATGACAACATTTCGAATATTTGATATGATGAATCACTTTTTATTGAGTTTTCATGTTCTATTGCAAAACACTTGAAGCTTATATATCTTCGAAAGGTCTTACTTAGTTTCTCCAAAAGTTCTGAAAAGAGAGGTCAAGTATGTAGTATTTTCAAAAAGGTACCTGAATGACCTTCAAAATGAGATATCACCTCCTTTTTCATCCAGGATTTTCGGGGTTGTGTCCGTTTGCCCCCGCAAGATAATTGAAGTGATTTTATCTAAAACTAGCCTACAAAATGTTCCCTTGAAAATGTTTCTGCTATTTTCAGATTATTTATATGGGTCGAAATATAGAGAGTGATATGTTTTCTATTTGATACCCTGGATTGATTCCGCTATGCTTGTACCTACTTAGGGTAATGAAAATGATGAGAAGGTGACAAAAAGGAGAGATTTTACGAAAAAGCATATTCAAGGTGATATAATTGAATTCAGTTCTATGACATCGTAATAAAAATCATGAGAAATTGATATAGGAAATAGGAATCATAACCTGAAAAGTTTGAACTGTTTTTTCTTGTATAAAGTAAAATACATTGACATAATAATTTTTTATCCTGCAGTCGACAACACAAAAAAAGGAAGGGATGATAATATGTAATTGAATCCAGACAGGAATGCATCTTATCGTTGAAGTCGGGCTGAAGTCTTTTTCAGAATATTTGCGTGCTGATAAAAAATCCCGACGAGAGGTTGATAATCCGTAATGATGGAGAATGGTTGTATAAATAAACACCGATAAAAACAAAGAAGAAAAAGATTGAAAAAGCTTCTACGTCAACATGAGCGTAATCTTTTTCTGCAGGAGTTAATAATCCCGAATCTAAAAGCAATGAGTGATTTATTGCCGTTTACAACGTGTTAACTTGCAAAATAAGAACCTGTATCGCATGCAAGTTGCATTGTATTTGAATTGTTCCCACCACTCTTCTATATTGTCAGTAATTTTATTTTTCGTTTCCTTTGTTCTTCAAGTTTTCATTTTTCTTTCTTGTTATTCCCACTTCACGTTAAGTATCACTTGATAATGCTTGTTATGCTAATTAGAACTAATAAAATCGTAGCAATCCAAGTCTGGAATAAAACAATACTTTCATATTTCTATTCTTTGTCGACTTCGAATTAATTAATTTTTTTTTCGTTCCTATAGTAAGTGGGCAAATTATCTAAATGAACATTTCTTTCATGCCAGTCTCATCTCACCTACGCAGTAGGTTTATGGACTAATACCTATCAGAAAACAACTACTCCCTGGCTAATACCACGAAGGGCGTTGGATTATATTCGACAGGTGTCAGTGCAGGATTCTTCACAGAAGTAATTCCTGCATATGCAGTTGGCGATACAACTTCCGGAATCGATTTTTAATTATTGGAACACAC
>WOGR01001692.1:0-19205 GCA_015342045.1 Leptinotarsa lineolata | reverse complement strand
ATTCCCACATTTTTTGTATCAAGATGGAGTAGTAGAAAGCCAAAAACTTTCTTTCCCAAAAAATTTCATTCTTGTTTTGAATTTATTATTAGGTAGAGATCTTATTTTTTGTCGTAATCTATTGTAAAATTCCACAGCCCATGAATTTGGTCCATTTTGACATCTTTTTAAGCGGCAGTAGTTTGTACTCAAATCATTTTTATGCCTAGTGTTGTGGTCGTGCACATTTTCAAAACTTTCATATTGAAATAGATTATTGTTTTTGTATATTGAATTTTCAATGATATAGAGAGAAGGAAAGGTTAGTATTTTTACTGTAACGAATAAATTTCGACATTCATCTCTGTAGTCGATATTGTTTAAGATTCTAATTGCTTTCCGTTGGTTCCGATTTTTTTGAAAATGGAAAAATGACGTGTGACAACTGAAAAATACTATTGACGAAATTCAACATTTTTTCACTCATTTATTTTCATATTATAAATTATATCTATATTTTGAGCTTATTGGACAACTTCTTTCAAAAAAAAAAAATGATAAATGCTTCCAAAACCCATACATTTGAACTTCGTTTTCATTTATATGTATAATATAGCCACCAAGTATTTATCGACTCTGGCTTTGATGTGTGTTAGAAATTGCAGAGTTTTAGTTAGCTCTGTTGAATCGTTTTATTTAATTTTCATCACTCTATAGATATGTTCTACAATTGAAGTTGTTTTTTGAAGTCACTATACAACTGATTTTCTCTTTTGATTACGAACGTATTCAACTATATAAAATATAGTTGCTATTCTATTCTTTGAAAGACATTTTTTGTGAAGGAGTCAATGCTTCCTACTGTTTTTTGGGTGTATACTTCACCATAATCTGAAAAGTAAAGTTGAATCAATAGATAATCTGCTGAATGAGTGTAATAGGGAGTAAACTGCAAATTTCACCCGGAAAAGTTACTATATAAAAGTTAATATAATCCACTAGAGTCCAATTCGTTAGTAACTTGTTATAGTCAGAAAATTTGCCTACAAATTGAATTCCGGTACTCAGCTTTCTTTGGATGGTTGAAGTTTTGGAAAATGGTACTTTTTCGTTTTCAAAACCCAAAAAATTCACTTATGAACAACGCCTCAGTTGCAAACACCTATATTGACACATGCCACTTTAGCAGATTCTCTGTGGATTGATCATTCAGATTGTGGAAGGTTATACATCCAAAAACGATAAGGAACACTGACTTCTCCACACAAAATGAATTTCAAAGAATATATATAGTTGAACCATTGCTACTTACAGTTCAACAGAAATAGATGGAATTTATATATATGAACCGATGACTAAAAGAACCGTTCAATGGAATTATTTGGTTAAAAGTCGGTAAATTATGGAACAGTCATCAAATCTATAAACAATGGAACAGTCATAATGAATTCCTATCACATCGGTGAGTTAATCAGCGAAAAAAGGAACTGGCGTGAGTTTAAGAACTCGCCTCTCGTAGCGTCTGTCAACTGTTTAATCAACTGACGTTTCAATTGTCAGATTGTCGGACAGTTCAGTGAAAGTGTAAATCAGAACTCGGGACAAAAAATGTTTATTGTTTGCAACTATTTCATAATAAAATAATAGAGCAGACGTCTTTGGCCAAATAATGTTAGATAACTCGAAACAATGAGCGTCTTCGGAGATTTTCAGCAAGTGTGGCTACAAAGGTTCCCCGAGAGTCCTTTACCAGGGGCTTGGGAGGAGGATGTTCGCGCAAACCTGGCGAAACATAAACAGAAGGTGTCGTTGTTGAAGGAAGAACTGGAAAAGGAACAATTTTACGTGGAATACCTGGAGAGATTATTGAGCGATGTGGAACAGCACAAAATCAAGTTGGCAAGGGAAAAGAGCATTGAAAGTGAGGAGACAGGTGATGTCACGGCAGATACGATATCTAAAGTAAATATTGTTTTTACTTCTTTTTATTTCTGCGGTTGAAGTAACTTTCATTTCTTAGTCATGAATAACGAATTTTCCCTGTTTACTAATTGGTAAATGAGGTGTGGTTAAGTTAGGATGGAACAGTACTGCACTTATGATATTTATTGATATTACTCTCATTCAGGAGAGTACTATCAGTAATTTCCTGAATTTTGAAGTGTTCCTAACATGTCAGATCATCTGGACATGAAAATGTTACCATAATAGTCAAAATTTCTGTGAGTGTTATTTCCTTCTCTCTGTATATCTTTTGCAAAAGTGCCAGATAGGTACCAGGGTTGCCAGATTTTTTTATTATATTGTGTTGGGATTATTTGCCCTAAGATTTCAGAATTTTGGTAGAGATCTTTAATCAGGAAGTATATGTAATTTTCTTTTCTATTTAGGACGATAAAAAACTAGTCAAAAATGTATAGCAGCTTAATTTATGCACACTCGATTATCTAGTAGCAAGTAACAAATATGAATTATCAATTAGCAAGGAATAAGTAGCAAAAGATATGTCATTTTTGCATTCCCAATTAAAAAGTTTCATACACCAGATAGTGAGCAATAACCCTTTTTTTTTCTAAAAAAGGAAGTCTGCAATATCGATCATTGTGTGTGTATATTGTGAATATTCACTCAAAGAATGTCTGTTCTATTCAGTGTACACTGTCTCTTAAAAAAACTTGGTGAATTTTAATTTTTCCCGAAAAATATTTATTCATAAGTTTCTATTTTGTCCTCTTCAAAGTAGTCCACCTCAACCAGCGTGTTTTCCAATCCTCGAAGCAATTCTTATATGCACTTTGTATGTCCTTGAGGTCTCTCAGCGATTCGGTTTATATACCCTCAGTTGTCGCCCTTTCATGGATCTCTTTCCTGGTCCAATAAATCACAGAAGGCCAAATCCGGTGAATACGGTGGCTGAGGCGAATCAAAATAAATCTTATAGATAGTTGAAAATATGTTCAATTCACTTGCTCGTTTCTCTAGTATTTCACAAATAATTCCTGAACTATGATATTTACGACTTATTTGTTTCTTTTTTGAACAAAATGAAATTCGTATCTGATATGATTATGAAAATTATACTATGCTTTATTGTCCAAAGAACATCAGGTTTTATTCACAAAACTGCAAATTTTCTTCAGTTCACTATACAACTATATAATACATACTCTATACACACATATACATACATAGAGTACAAATCATATTGAAATAGCTTAAATACAGAGTAAAGATATATCTGCACAAATATAGACATACATTTAACAATTTCATCCAAACACATACAATACATAAGGATACTGAAGGGAGAAATTACGTGTTGAAGAAACAATACCAGAAAAGTATTGAAATATTGAGAATGCAGAATAATATAGTTTGTCTATATATTGAAAATACAGATGATAAAACAAATTGAAGAAAATTGTCCTCATAGAACTCTTCTAAACTCTTCTCTTCAATAATATGATGCCCATATTATGAGATACACGTAAACCAAATTGAAGCTGTACAAAATACTTTTCTGAGGTTCTGTCTAGGCCTAAGAATATGCATACAACAACATTAGAGATCAGATGAATCTATTATTTATCTTCAAAGAATAGAAGAATTATTATAGATGTATGTTTTTTAAACAAAATTTCAACTGACAACATCAACTGTGAGGAGATTTTATCTTTAATTAATTTGAATGTCAACAGACAGACCAGAGTCACTACCGAAACATTAACAATGCCGTTCCACTCCACAAATTATGTTTTTTTTCTCTCCTGTCACTCGAATGCTCAGAAATAGGAATATGTATCAACAGATTGATATTTTTAACAGCTTCACAAATACCATCAAAATTGAACTGAGTCGCATTATTTCCTGAAATAATTCCTTAATTATTCTGTACTTCTTCATTATTATATTGTTTTTTTCTTTGTTTTTCTTCTTTTTTTAGGTACTATAATATTGTACCACTATTTTGTATTTTACCACTATATTGTACTGTGATTTTACTACTATATTGTATTTTGCTTCATATTATTGGTATGATGATATGTATTTATTATCTTTAATTTACTTTTAAGATTTTACAAACTTTTTTTTCATAACAAATTGTAATTGAGACTACCCGTTTAATGAATAAATAAATAAACTTTAATAGGGTCTACCACATAATAAATCTTTTATAATATACAGAGTCTCTGTCTAGAGTAGAGGCTGGTATGGGTAATCTTAGATCATTAGCATGACGATAATATAAAATAATTCCTGAATTAATGCAATTAGGGAAAAACTGTAATGAAGTAGTTTGTTCATTGTCTTACTAGGAACAAAAAAGTTGACATTAGTTTTTTCAGTATTTAGTTCCAACTTGTCTAACGATGCTGAAAATTTTCCAAGTCATTTACAAAAACTCTAAGTGTGGAAAAAGCCCCAATTATAAAATTTTTTTCAGAAGGACTCTGGTAAACCGTCAACAATTTCTCTGAACGTTGAAGAAACAGAAACATTGTCTGCCAACATGTGTGTTAACGAAATATCCAAACAGATAATCCCCAAAGACAGTCATGAACGATACGAACCTACTGCTCCTCCCGATCAAGATCCTGGAACTTTTGTGACTGTCATCGAAGTTAATGGTGTGAAACAAGGAAACGTTTCTCCTGTTAAAACGCCGCCAAAGTAAGTGTATCAGTTTTATACAAGTGGAAATTATTTGTTACTGAACTAAAAAAAGCGGTTATCAATTCAATATATATGTATGTAGTAATATAATTGAAAATGCAATATTTTCACAAATAATAATTTATATAAGCTTACGTTCAATTTAGTATGCATTTTAGTATTGTAAGCTCCTAATTTGTTCGAACTTGAGTACTTTTGTTGCTTAATTTTGTGTTTATATATAAATATTTCATACTCTCTACCCAATTTTTTCAAGTCGTTTCAATTTTTGTTCATACTTTTTGTTTTTTATACGATTCATTAATGTTACATTAAAAAAATAAACCTCCATTTATGATTATTTCTACGTCTCATATTATTGTGATTGCTCAGCATTTTAACTTCATTATTATATTGTTTCATTGTTGAGAGTTCAGCCAAGTTTCAAGTTCGAGTTGGGTTCAGATTATTATGGAAATTGGTAGTTATCAACGGAAAACATTTTTCAGTTAAACTTGAATAAGATATTCATGTTTGTAAATTTTATTTTAATCAGTAACTTCAACACTTTCAGACATTTAAATTATTAAAATTTTGTACTGAACTGAGAAGGTAAGAAAAATTACTGATAAAGTGTCGACAACCTTTGGCAATAACGTTGAGAACTATACTGAAAACTTATATAACCAAATATCTGAGAAATTCTTGGAAAACAAGCTAGCTAGAATCATATATTTTTATCAAATCACTCAATGAAATTGGATCAATATACTAAGTAGTCAAACAAAATCACATTCCCTACCATCCAAAACGTATTATGATAATAATAAATAATGATAATTAGATTTATGAATCCCAAGAAACATTACATGTTTCAAGTAGGGACAATGTAGCTTGCATATCGAACAAATAAAAACATACTGAGAATAATACAACAAATTTAAATCTATTTTAAATTTATTTCAAAATATATTCTTTAAATTGTGTCTTGAATTTCGTATAATTCAGTTTTTTGTGACTATGTCAGCAAAAATAGCAAAGATATAGTAAGTAGATTAAGTATAGGCATTTACAGACCTATTACGTTAATATACTAAGATAATTGAAAAATTGATTAAAATAAAAGTGGACCTCTTCTTAAGAAGCTTTATCAGATTGTCATTATGGTGTTAGAGAGGAAACCACTTAAAATGCTATATATGTAGAATGACTTCGATGAGGATGAAATAAATACTCAGTGTATTCCTGGACCTCTCTAAGGCATTTGACACTGACTGCCATAAAACAATTTTTCAAAAACGACAGAGGTATGGTATTAGAGGTCTTGTTTTCAAAAGACTAGAAAGCTGATTTATTGACTGGAAGTAGCTAGTTGAAATTGATGCCATTTTTAGTGGAGCACAAATAGTAACATTTGGAGTGATCCAAGGAACTGTTCTTGGTCCTCTTTCATTCACTGTCCACATAAACAGTACTGTGAAATCATCAGCACATTGTTTTATTAATATTGGTAGTTATTATTTTTCTTCAAGTTTTGACTCACATATAGACATTAACAATATAAATACACATACAGTGCCTTAAATATTTCATGTCTTAAAATATTCTCAAAATATAATCTGTGTTATTGATGACTTGTTTATTTTTTGGAAATTCATGATCACTTTAATAAGATGAATGTTAGTTTTACTTGACAATGGGCTAAACCCCGAAACCGGCCATAAGAATAAATAAACGTAGTGGAAATTAAACAAAAAAGTGTTTTCATTCATCTTATTAAAGTCAAAATATAATATGACAAAAAAAAACATTCATTTCGCATAAGTAACACCAATGTTGGACACTCAGTATACAAATATTATAAGTATATTCATATTTAGGGTACCCTCCAGACCGGATTCTTTAAAGAGCAAAACCAGAAGAAGCAACAGCGATTCGATATCATCCTCTTCCGAATTCCTCACTACGGTCGACGAACCTTATTATGACAGGGTAGCCCTCGAAGACGACTACCTCGTCGAAAGTAATCATTCCAGTACTGAAAACGTATTCAGCTCTTCCAGTACCCTTTTATTGGAGTCCAAGAGGGATTCCACGCAAAATATTCCAGAACCTCAGTCTCCCGGTACATCCAATTATGTTAACATTGAATATTTTATTAGCAGGTAAGTGGATTTGAAGATTTGTGAATGATTTTTTTTTATTCGGGACTGTTGTTATGAAATAATTTTTCTACAGTAGACATAGAAGATTGCTTGTCAAGAGAATACAGTATGATAAATGGAGATCCTCTCAGGTAGTCTGTAGCCATATAGGCAATATAACGTGTGACACAGACTCATGGTACACCCCCTTTTTCTCCTTTATTTCTTCAGCACTATTTCTGAAACTTGAATCATTAAATATGCTCACCAGACGACACTTCTTGACATATTTGTAAAACAAATTCAACTTCCGGTTTTTCCGGAAATGACAACATTTTTCGATTTTCAAATGGAATATCCTGTATATTATTACAAGACCGGTTAGGGATGATCATGAGGAATCCAACGATACCATGTTTGATGGTGTTCTCTCTAAGGACTACGGAGATATCGCCATTTATTTTATACATAAGCTCAATGTGTAGGACAGAGAAACTTTTTCTGGGGGATCCATCTAACTCTCTCCCACTTCCAAAGACTTACATCAAAATATATAAACATCACCAACATGTAGGGAAGACTAGTCTAGTTGGGAAAGTGCAGTGTGAAGTGAGCTTATAAGGCCATAGACAATTTAGCATTAGTCTGAAGTTCAGTTAGAGTTTTTGTGCTGTCTATTCAGTGTAGTTGCGAAATAAAGTGGAGTTGGTTGTATAGTGTGGTCGATTATTGTAGAGCACAAGGGAAAAACGTAACAATATTTTTAGGGGACTAAAGGCTTTTAGTGAATCACTTGAATCTATTCAGGATGCATGTTGCATCTTCATCAACATTCTTCAGATTTTTTCTGTATTTAATTTTATTCTGATTTAAGCTTGGGCTCTGGTCAAAGCTACCTTGATTTGTGTGATTTAATATTCTGTAATTAGCACTTTTGTGGTGAATAAATGATTAATATATAATAGATCTACATTTTAATACATGAATTTTGGGGAACTTTTTGTAGAAAAGACATTATCTCTACTAGATACTCACATATCACTATCTGGATTGTTTTCAGGATTCCTGCATTTCTCAAGCTTCTTATCCAAAATTTTTTGTTGGTTTCTGTCTGGTACAGAGTCGGCCATTTTGACGACAGACCGAATCGCTGTAAAATATCAAAGATTTAGATACTGCATTACACTCATATTTTTGAATGCATATGCTTCATCTTGCAGTTTATTCAAGAAACGAGAACCAAAATATTCAAAGTATAGCTGAAGTACTTCATCTTCTTGTCTGAAGTATGATTCTCTCTGAAATAACTACTATCTCCTAAAGAGGATTGAATTAAATGTTGATATGTATCATATGTGTACCATTTCTTCACATAGTCATAAAACTTAGATTTTCTTGTATTTGTTTTAATTTAAATTTCGTATTTAAACTTCCTGAAGATAGGATATGGCAGTTTTAGTTTCGGATCTAGACCATGAAGGCCGGTATAGTAATTCTTCTAGTTGGAAAGCAGGATGTACTTTTCCCATTAACAATACAAAAAATGACAGGACTCACCTCTTACAGATTCAATTAACTCCTCTAAATTTCCCTTGGCATCATCTCCAAACAGGATATCTGTAACATACGAGTCTAAGTTTTCCTGCAGTTTTGACGCAGCGTGTAGCACAGCAGCCAAAGCTACCTGACTTGGAGAATACAGTAAAATGACATCTGTTAGCAGGGCACGTTCTAGGAAGTGTTCTGTACCTAATCTTAGTCTTTCCGGATCTTGCAAAGAACCCCTAGTCTGGAAAACAATACGAATGGGACACTTAATAATAGAACTTAGAACCTACTCATAGAGATCAAAGAAACCCTCTAGTGTGAGGGAACTTGGGTAAGATATGACATAAAACTCAAGAACTTTCACTATACTTACTTTTATATCGATGAGCAGGCCTTCAACAGGTCTGAAAGGGTTATGTATCGATAAATGAAAATTGAGCTGCTTCATCAACAATAACTCGTTATTCAAAATAATGTCAGTAGCTTTTTCCCTGTCTCCTTTGATATTCGCTACAAACTGTTGAATAGAAACATTGAATTCTTCAACTTTGCAAGCCAAATAAATGCAGGTCACCCTAAAAAAAGGACACTGTAGGGATAATCACTAGGAAACTAAATGATAGTTTCCTAGTGATTGTGTTTTTGTTTGAAATTTTAAAGTACTGCAAAAACATACATTATTTCCTTGGGGTGATAGTTCATAACAGAGTTATTGATGTAGAAACGCTTGAAATAGTGGAATGATGTCCCTATGACATATCTTGGCATGGGAGGCTGAAACCTCTTACAAAAGTCTCGCAGGTGCAGCTCGTATCTTTTCACCATGATTTTCTCTTCCTCGGGTGTGAGAAAGAATTCATATTTGACTGCCTCCTGAAATAAACCATGATCAGTATTACTGGCTGAAAGCATTAGCTTGTGAAGTATACATTAACTAATTTTCCGTAGGTTTGAATATGTCTTTGGTTTGCTCTTTCCCTAAGTTTGTTGAGTTCTTCTTCAGTGCCGAACATCCAGTATTTGCATTGAGTACTGGTGGTAAACATTTTCTTTGATGAAAAAAAATACAATTATAGGAATTTAGTTTTATTGGTTAATTTTTCAATTTGTTTTGATTCGACTACAGAATACCACAGACCACAGAATACCACAGATTACCACAGAACCTTAAAAACTTGGATTTCGACGAATCAGGAATTAAGATATATTTATTTATCGCTTTTCATTGGTCGGATTTGAAATATAAAACGTTGCTGTCTGCTAAATAAAGATACCATAACACAGTTTCACAAAACACATAATTATACTCTATGTTATCAACGGTAGGTTTTATTCGATACCACTCATGCCCTTACATTCATAGATTGTAAACCTGATATCAAAGAGTTTTAGAACAGCATGAGGCACCAGCTGCCGCAAGATATTTGCCAATATACAAAATGGAAATATGAATAATATCATTTCACTCGAATTGTTCTTTATGAAAAAACACACGAATATGTTTCTTAGTGCACCGATTCTGGATTTAATTCACCATTCCTTTGCTTTCTTCAGATATGAAAAACATCTATGCCATTTTCGGATCATATTTATAACTCTGACCCACATAATAATACTCTTTCATTCACTCATCATTATGGAGAGCTGAATCTTACTGAACGACTGTAAAATATTTTTGTGATTACGGTCCGTTTTGGCAACCATGTTTTCCCTGAGTTTGACGTTCAGATCGTATAGCCTAGATGTCGCCCACTCGTGGTGCCTTGAACACCTAAGCTTCATCTAAAGCATTTGTTGTATTCTAAAAATCCAATCATTTTGAACATTTCATGTCGAAAAAAAATGTACCAGGTTGGTGTACTCTGGGTTCCTATATGAACTCTGAGTGTACTGTTGTTGGCAGTTCTAAGCAAATCATCTATATGGCGCCCTCTATCTATCTATATTAAAAGTTTGTGGGCTGCAATATTCTAGTTGATAGGAATCTGCATTTTAAAATAGGTCGAGTGGTGAAGTTAAAAAGATGACTATTGCTGATTTTCTGTAGATGGCATCTTATATTCTAGTATATCACTTTTATATATAGACAAATTAAACTTTTCGAACCATTTAGCGTGTTCGCATCGTTTTTTCCATTCTTCCTCAGAAGAATTTGTCACATAAGCTGTGGTATAAAATTTGATGACATTTCGACGAAGAAGTCTTCATCAAAATAACCCAGAACAATTTTTATGGCTTTTCTGTATTCCTTTAATTTGGAGTGAAAAATGAGGACGATGCACCATCTTCCATTTCTTTCATTTCACTAAATATCCTTGGAATGGTATTCACACTCACACTTGTTGCACTAACTCTTAAACTTTTTTAAAGTTTCGAGAAGAACCATTATTCGCTTTTTGTTCCATAAAGTGGCATATGCAATCGCTTTCCCTGCGTGTCCTGTTAAAACTTTACGTTCAGTTCCATTTTACGACTGTACTACGAGATTATTATTGCAACCGAGTGCTCCCAGCGTCTTCTAACGCGCATTTACTGCACAGGGCCATATCGAAACTCAGAAAGCTCTTTCTGCATTTGACAAGGTGTATATTTATTAACGAAAATCGTCCAGTTTATACAATATGGGATAAAATATACCTATGAAACTGTGCTGGTTTGAAAACATCTCTCTGAGTACACTCTAGTCTAAATATTCAATGGTAAAGAAGGCAAGATAGAAAATTGATGTTCGTGGTGAACTTCCCACAAAACAAAAACCGATAAAAATCTTCTGGTAGGGGTTGAAGTCGGTACGAGCACTTTGAAGCGCCATGGTGGATGGCAGATAACTTTAGTTGCTGAAGAATTTTTAAATGACAGTGGGAGGTTTCAAGACTACTGGAGACAGTTTCCAGATCTGGCTTTATATTACAGAAATGTGATACCCAGAAACATAACATCGGATCTTTTCAGAATTGCCAGCTTACTGTGAAATCGATAAAATAATGTTAAGGACAAATATTCGAGTAATAAAAACACATGAACTTGTATGACTAAAAATATCCTTCCTTGTTTGAGATTTTCGTACGGTATCAAGAAAAGAGAACCGATTTCTCATACACTTAAAAAAGCCAGGTGGCTTAAAATGTACGATAGGCGGACTCTTCAGTCTTCGACATTCTTTCACAAAGTTATTGTCAATTAAACACCTCCCTACCTCTATAACAAAATAACTTATCGAACTGATGTTCATAACGTGAACATAAGGCGTAAAATTATCCACGTTGTTAGGCACTCCATTGAACTATTCAAAAGGTCATTCACATATACAATAGCTGAATTCTATGACAACCTACCACCTTCTTTTCGATCGAAATTTCTTTCCAGTTTCAGGTACTGCCTGAAAAATCATCTAAACAAGCAGTAATACCCGAATATCTTCTACACTTTGGCTCTTGTAGGCAATAGCTAAAATATTTGCAGTATTTTTATGTTTATATCAATATCCGCCGCATCTCCCCTCTTTATTTGAATAAACTGTACCTGCAATCACAATTTCAATTACAATTCAAGCCCTTTGTTTTTTTTTTCGTTCATCATATTTTTTTTCTTTTTTTTTTGTAAGGTGCAAGAGAAAGAATGAACTCTGTTCAATCTTGTATCCTATTGACAAATTTTTATTTTTTCTTCATATTGTATCAAATTATTGTTGCTGTCAATAAACTCATTTATTATTATTGATAAGCAAAAACAGCATGCGTCATAGGTATTCATGCTAAATCAGACTCACATTCTAACTGCGTCTTTGATCTGCACCGTCGCGTCGGCATCTTTGATAGTCTTGGCCTTGTCCACATCGCATTTAATTGCGTATTTGCGTTGGATTTGAGAATAATTTATGTTGAGCAGTTATTGCAATCAATCAAACAGGTGTGCGTTAATAGTGATCTGGTTTCACGGTCCGATACCGTTCAAGTTTTTTCGTCTCTTTTTATTTGACGCCTGCACTTACTTTCCCAATAAAATTTTGCATGAATTATTTATGATTTTGTGCAAATTTTATAGTCAATGTGTTTTTTTTCTAGCGCTCGAATGAATTAGTCTACTTGGAAAATATTGAACAAAATTAATTTTTTGTACAACTGTAATTAAAAGTGACATTTTTAATGCTTGTTAAGAGTATTTAAAGATGATGTTTACAAAGTAACGTGTTAAAAATATTTCTAGTGTTAAAAGCACAGGATCTTTCAAGACGAGCGTTCGTTAGGAATATATGGAGAACGATTCAAAATAAAAACTTGAAATTTTGTAGTAGTGGGTTTTACAAAATGGCCTTCTCAACTGAAATATTTTCAACTTCCGGTCTTTTTCCGGTACACCAGAAGTTGTGGGCAACTTCCTTATTTTAAATGAAACACCCTGTATTTTATTACATTTTTGAATTTCTCAGCACATTTTAGGCCCACTTTATATAACAATGCCTATACTCAAATTTGTTAGTTTTTGAGATATTAATTTTTTTCTGAAAAATTTGACAGTTACAGCACCATTTCAAAAAATCATAACTCATAGACAGTAACAGTTGAAAATGTAATATTCCAGAGAATGACACCTTAAGCATCAAGTCATGAACAGGTCCTTCGAATTTTCGAAAATAATCTACAGGGTGGTCAAAATTTCCACCTAAAACATAACATCGAGAAAACTGATGAAACACGACTTTTTCAAATGGAAACCATACACCCCTGTCAAGATATATCCGATTTTGAAAAATATTTGAAATGTAAATCATTCGAAGTGATACCAAACCAAGAAAGCTTTGTAAACAAATGAAGTTACAAAAAATATGTCAAAATTTGATGGGATATAATTGACGTGTATTTCGTAGTTTTCTATTTGTGTGCAAAATGTCTCATTTGGGGTATTCTTGTGAAAATTTCCTGAATTTAATAATCATTTATTGTGAATGCAATAAGGTAATGGACAGAACTTGACGTAGATAGTGGACAGAACTTGACGTATTTTTGCAGAAAGATTTCCAAATCAACACAGACCCAATAAAAATATTCTGAGAAGACTTGTAAGAAACTGCCGTGAATTCAGATCTTTTTCGTAAGATATACCGTCCAACTCCAGCTTCAGAAAAGCAGTAAAACAAGTTATTTCCGTTAGAACCTCTTATAGTTTGGAAGAATATTATGTGTACTAAAATTATATTGTGTTACTCCAAACAATCTTTCATAACCAAATCAGACTACAACAATTGCCTTCTTACATTCAAAATGCAACAGCCAGCTCTCGCCCGTAAGTTGAAAATCATCTTCGATTAATATTCCACCCCACCTGTGAAAATAAGCATTTCCATTAAATTCTTTCTCCGAATAAAAATAAAGAGGGCTCGGTCAGACAGGTAGAAGTAAATCATCAAGAGATCCTCCAGATCCGATAACAATGGTTGAAACGTCAATCTTCTCAACAGCGACAGTCAAAACAGTCCCACAGACCCACGTACTCGCCATCCCGGCCATAATTCATAATACTTTTATCTGATGGTCGTCCTCGTCTCGAGTGTCCTCTTCGTTATTTTTTCATTTTGTTGCTATCTCCGAGACGATCATAATCTCGACACGTTTCTTGGTCGAGCGACACTTCGAATGGTGGATTAGGTGGATTTTTGGACGCGGAATGAATCATACGATCTCGATGAAACAGCGTTCGAAAATGTTGTTTGTTCTGGTAATCGATTAAACTTATTGACGTAATGTGTCTGATATGAAAATTCAGAGATTGCATTGAAAACGTGCTGATTACCAAAATTTCAGGTGTGATTTTTTTATACCATTTAGCGTTCATTTCCAATCATCAAATACTATAAGATGTAAAAACTATTACATTTATGGAGATGAAAAACGACGGTACTCGATAAGTGACTTAAAATCTTAGTGAAAATCACACAATAAAATGTTTTTTGGATACGTTGACTCCTTTGTGCTCAAGTGAAGGGTTTCGTTGCTAAAATAAACGACCAGCTGGATGGTTGAATATGGAGAAGAGAACACTTCTTCATGATGCTTGTTTGTTCCACAGAATTATGATTATCAAAAGAGTGATTAAAGTGCATCAAATCAGAATCTTCACCACTATAAAGCTTCTGGACTAACTATTAGGTCGAAAAATGATCAAATTGAAAATATCATTGCTAAATCGACAACTCTCAGTTTCGATTTAAAAATATTGTAATGACTTGGAACGAAACTTGAAACCTGCTTCTGTGACAAACAATGATATGGGAATATGCAGGAAATATGAGTAAAATAACGGAAACGAAATAAATGAAATGAATGACACTTGTATTGGTGCTATCGCCAATAAAAACATCGTCAATTAGCGAAGCATTACCAGACAAAGTGCTCCACCATACGAAAAACAGATCAGCAATTAATTTTCCCGTCCACATTATTATTAACCCGATATGAAATCACTAACTGACATTGGTTTATTGAACGCAGTCGTGCCAGATCTCCAACAAAAACAATTCTGAGAATAGCAGTAAGGCTGTACATGTTTAATTACAATAACATAAACAGATTCGAATTGCAACACATTCAATAATAATAAAAGTCACTGACAAGTGCGACACATTTATTTCAGGAATACATTGCAGAGCGTAGACGGACTCACAGACATTCTGGGGGAGATTAATGGCATCGTTTAACGCATTTGTTGACGGTCAGAAAGCATTTGTGCACAAGGACTACTACATTAATCCGACTATCTAAACTCTACTTCAACCAATGTTTTGTCGAGACAAAAAGTAGTAAGATAGATCACAAAATTATTTTTCTTCATATCGGAAGGGTCTAGTATCCATTGAAGACTTGCGTAGAGACTGACGATGTAAAGTACACTTTGGCGAACTTGTCAATAACATAGCTCGTATTTGGAAAAAGAAACACTTGGGTGTGGCTTGCGTAAAATATTGAAACAAAAAAGAAAACACTTCAGTGTTGAAAAATTAGGTTGACTTGCCGTTATTGCCCAAAACTTTATATTGGCCAAACGGGGAGAACCTTTGCCCAAGGAATAAAAGAACATGCGAGTAGTTTCTTGAAAGGGAGAACCAATTTCACATTTGCAAACTGCCTTTTGGCCGTCTTTTAGAATGCTTAGAAATTAATAGCTATGAGAATGTAAAAATTCACTGTCATTTAGTGAAAATAAATTTGAATTCTTCTCCTCCATTTGATCTAATTTCTACCGTGAAAATTGGTACCCTTAAACGAGCAACTCGATTTATGTAGGTTCCACTCTTGAATTTGTGAATCTGGCAACCCCGATAATCTCTATAATTTCATAGTTAGTACCCCTATTCGATCGATCAGTACCTAGTCTCCCAGACTACCTGTAACCCCATATTCATGTGCACACTCCAAAGAGTTAGTTAGTTTGACTTGATAATGGGCTAAACTCCGAAACCAATCGTAAGAATAAATAAACGTAGTAGAAATTGTTTTTATTCATCTTATTGAAGTGATCATAAATTTCCACAAAATAAACAAGTTATCCATAACACAGGTTTCATTTTTGTATTATATTAAACATTATACTTAATAATTGTTTACGAAAGAAGTGCTACCGTACTTATCGCCTAAGCACTTTATTCAACTTGTTCCCTTAAAAAAAATCACTTTGACTCTTGCGAATAAACTTATTATTATTATTAAAAAAATCCAAACAAATCTGACATGAATTCAATATATTCAAATCTAATGTATATATCTTCTCAAGTCAGTCTAAACAAACCTATCTGTTCTTTTGGGTAGTACAGTTTATTCCAAACTCGATATAGATGCAAATTGTGTTGAAAAATGACCATCTGTTGCTCATAGACTATGAGAAAAGGAAAATAAATTTACTTAAATATTGATCAGCTTTTTTTATATTCAAACGAAGATTTTCTTAGTCTTAGAATTGTTATACCAACAATTGACAATTTTCAAGCGAAACTTTGAATTCTTTTATGCCTCTGTTTTACAAAAATTCACTTCTCCTGGTGGATTTATTTTTAATTCTATTGATGCTATCAATTTATTAGGGCTCAAAACAATAATTACAGTTTTCTTCCTACCAATTCTTTTTTTCGACAAGAGGAGGGAGAAAATTTTCCCTTCAGAAAAAAAGTAGTTCTATAGGTTTCACGAACAAGTATTTCAAGACCTCTTATATGTCATTATTTCTATAAGCACGTGATCTGAGTTTATTTTCATATGAATATTACTTTCATAATTATAATGTATCGTCAGTCTGTCACATAGTCATTTGTTGCTTTCGAAAAGAAATATAAAGATAATAGTAATGGCTCAGTGTTTAGTAACTGTCGAAATAATAGACCCAACTTATCTTTCAGAAGAAATATGGCTCTCTCTTTTTTTCCTTTTATATCTCAAATTTATTGCGATTTTATCGTAGAGGAATGTGTCTGGAATCCACAGAATTTTGTGTGCCTTAATCTTTCTCGAAAAATTGAAAAATTTAGAGATGGGTATTTGAAAATGAAGTAATACGTCAACGGAATGGTCAGAAATAGAAAGTTTTGTGGCAGGAATGTGCAGAGAAAAGTATCAAGTGGATTATTAGTATGTGACTACTTTCAGAGTAAAACATTTTATATTCAATAAACATTACTATGATCTGATCTAATGAAATGGCATCTGTTTCAAAATCTTCATTGTCAGAGAAACCATTCAAAATCAAAGAAAAAGAAAAAAATAATGAATACGTTTTCTAGTGCATAGTATAATGGATATTTATTACGACAATTGATGATGCATTTTCAATATCCCAAGTTTTAAACTTGTTTAAAATACTGTTGTCTTTGAAGATCAGAAAATATCAAATGAAGTCATCAACATTATCACAACTACTGAACGCAGGTATGTCGTGCCCATCTAAAAACTCCATTCAATAGTGCTAACTACGAAATAAGAAAGTTACTCCAGTGTCCTGAGACCCAAGTTTAAGTTATTGTACTATAATCACTTCAATAGAGATTCTCTTCTCATTTTTATTGGTAAGATTGTGGAAGACAGCTGAAATCTTTGTTTTTGCCTTATCTTACTTTTAATATTGCCTTCAGTCGTCGTATCTGGCTGATGAACTCATTTATCCCAAAATAAACTCAATATCCACCGAAAAAACACCTTCACAGACTGTACAATTCCGTTTGACTCCTTCAGTCCACTCTCATATAAATTAGCCGCCTTTAGGTCAATGATACACAGAGCTTTCACAATCCCTGTATCTGAAAAGAATTTTCACGATAAACTAAAAATAATCAAACAAATTGCATTGTACAATCAGGTACCAGTTTATCTAATAGAAAAGATAATATCAGATAAAACTCATAGAACACTTATAAGTGAAATATACCCGAATATCAGAGAACACAATACATGTAAATATAGTAGCATAAATTACTCTGGTAAACTACTTCTCCAAAATAACAACAGCTTTCATAAGTAATAATAATTTAGGCAAGATTCTGTTCAATGCTAAACCCAGACGGGATAGAATGAAAAACTTTGGTATGTATATAATAGAATGTGGTGAATGCCCTGCAGTTTATACAGGCCAAACCGGTAGAAATTTTGACGTAAGGCTTGGTAAACACGTCTGTTTGGACAAAAAACTACAATGTATGAACATCTTCAAGAAATGAAACACAAGGTAAGTAAAGATAATCTCAAAATTCTACACACATGTTTTGAAGGGAAGAAAATGAATTTGTTAGAAGCCATGAAAATTAATAAATCAAAAAAACCCTAACGAGCAACCCGATTTATGTAGGTCTTCACTCTTGAATTTATGAATTTGGCAACCCCGATAATCTCTATAATTTCATAGTTGGTACCCCTATTCAATCAGTACCTAGCCTTTAAGACTACCTCCAACCCTATATAATTCGTGTGCACACTCCAAAAAGTTTATTAGTTTTACTTGATAATGGGCTAAACTCCGAATCCGGTCGTAAGTTTAAATAAACTTAGTGGAAATTAGACAAAAGTAAAGTGTTTTCATTCATCTTATTAAAACTCAAACTTAATACCTCGGAAACAAAGAGTATGGCTCTAGCAACAAGTTATTAACTATCTACAGTTAATAAAAATGATTTCAATTTGACGATTGCAAATGAGGACATTTCTGTTGGACATTTGAATTTTTATATTTTATGATAGATGAAATTTTTGACATTCAATGATCATTTAATTTCATTCCCAGAAGGTTTCAAAAAATTGTACCTATCCTCTAGTACCTATTTCAGCAAAACCCATTTACTTGAAGATTACTTTTTTTAATAGCATCATACAGCCGCAGTTTGATTATCGTGCTAGTTTTTCGTATTCATTCCACTTTAACAAGACATCGCCGTTACCAAAAGAATGGCTATGGCCATGGCCACGTTTTTTTACCTAGTTATTTCGAGAATTTTTGAACTTCAGATCTGAATTACAGGACTATCACATAGGTACTCATTAACCAACCTGTCTAGTTCAATGAAATCTTTGTTTTCTAAGGGCCCAAAGGTATATAACACACTTACAGACCCTTTTGAAGATTGTAGTAGTGTTCCTTAATTCAAAAGTAAACTTATAGATTACTAGCTGACCCGGCCACGCGTTGCTGTGGCTAAAGTTTTTGTTATATGACATTATAGTAAACAATCTAAGAGGAACAATAAGAGAACATCAGTCACGAAGTCCACTATGCTTTTTCACACAGATGGTATTTGTAAAAAAATATGGTGATCTCCTTATTTGACTTTCTACTACATACAAAATTACCGTTTACCGAATCTTTTTTGACCTTTTTCAACAACAATTTTCAATTTGAGTATAAAAAAAA
>WOGR01001691.1:0-19208 GCA_015342045.1 Leptinotarsa lineolata | reverse complement strand
AGCAATAATTTTCTTTTACTGAATTATTTTTTCTATATGTTAATCAGATGTGATTTTTGTCGGAGGTAACGAACTGGGTTGTGAAGTATTTTCAGGGATATTTTAAATTGACAGTTCATTTCTGAGTAATAAAACCAATAGGTAGTAACTCAATCACGATTTGAGATGAATATTGAAAATAATCGTCGTTGTTTGGAGATGAATATAATGCAACTTGTTTGGCAACTGATCGCATAATTCAGTTTTACACCCGCCTGCTACTCACATACACTACACACTTCAACACCTGTCTGCTACCTACACTCAACGTTATTGCTCCTTGAATTCAATGCTATGTAATGCTGTGAAATTATGTAATGTTATACTGTGATATATTTGTATCACAGTTCATTCAAATTTTTGTCAGTTTGGTTACCATACATTGTGAGAAGATGAATATCTCCACTTGAAAGCACATTTTCAGTTGGTTTTTCAACCACAAAACTTTCAGTTTATGCATGTAACTTTCTGTAAAATTATTGGACATTTTTATGAAATCATTTTCATTTTCATTATAAAGTAAAAGTATAAAGTATCACGTCCAATGAAAACATGAATGATCAAGAGTAGGTATTTCAGTATGTGATATTTGACGTCGCATCGTCTGATCCGTGATATGACTTTCACTTCAAAAGATAAGATCTCGAATTCGCAGCTCGCACAAGTTTCGACTTCTAAGGGTCACCTTCCGTATCTAACGGAAAAATACATATCAACATTTTTAACATGTTTTCACATTTCTGGTGATTTGTAGAAATGCTTGTTTTGGATTTATTCTACGTCAGAGGATCCAGTTTTCTAAGGGTCACTTCCGTGGGGGGCAACAGTTGGTCAACGGAAAAATATATATCAACATTTTCAACATGTTTTCACATTTCTGGTGATTTGTAGAAATGCTCGTTTTGGATTTATTCTACGTCAGAGGATCCAGTTTTACCTTTCACAATGGTTATAACTATTAATTGTTGCCCTTTTGGTGTGTTGAACATACATCTATACAAGTAACCCGAATGGAAGAAACATTTCTCAGAGTTTTGCTATCATAACTTCAATGAAAATATCTACATTTCATTCGGTTTAGGATCCCCGTCTGATAATTTAAATTCTTCATTTCACGTGCAACAGTAATAGTCATGTGTTAACTTCTGCATACAGAAGTTTGTTTTGTCAACTTTCAACATTCGTTTAATGTTGGAAAAACCAGCCAAAATTTTCTTTGTCCTTCAGTCAATGATGATTACAGAGTGTTTCCCTGAGGATACTCGATTATTCGAAGGTGTGAATCTACCTGGAGAAATAATGATAGATTGTTACATAAACTATCTGGCAAATCAAGAACTGAATATCTCTGGTGATAAATATGTCTAGCCATACGCGTAATGCATATCTGCCAATTCCAAAATCGAATAATTCACCATTATTCAATTGTTATAAACTGTAAAAATGTAAAAATGAAAATAAATGTCAGGTTTAAAAAGCAAGTGATATATTCTTAGGCAGATTCAGTTTGTATTGGGAAAATAGAGTGTGAATAAAAGGTGAATCAAAAGTTGAAGTAAAATCAAGTTTGGTGAAATTTTTAAATGACTTTCGGACAATATTAGGGTTTCAATATTTTTTCTCAAACACGGTATCTCACAGAAGAAACTCAAGAGAGCTTTTCAGTTCAAATTGAACGGGGTTTCGAAAATAATTCTCGATAATATTACTTACGTGGAATATTCGCCATTCATTGAAGGAACACCCTGTATATTTACCAGAACCAACCCATTCCTCATTTCATCATCAAGAGATAGTAACTGAACTTTGATAACTATTTCATCAATGCATTACGGAGTTATTCAAAAAACAACTACATGGCAATAATAATTTGCAGACATTGACGAAAGTCATATAACTATATTTGCTCTAACGAGCTACTGACTACTACTGACAAGTTCTGTTTGGCAGTGCAAATACAAAATTTTATTATTCATAGTTAGCTTGTTGACTCTCAGAAGGGAATCCAATTACGTACTCGCAAGGATTGTTTTTCGTTAGAATTCATTTTGTTGGAATTGCAGCCAAATATTTTCGGTTTTACAGGGCTATAGTTACTTTTAACACATGATTGCGATGTAAATCAATTATGAAAATCTTTTGGAAGGTGAAATTTGATTTATGTAAATAAATATCATGGTTTTGCCATATGAAAAGTTATTTATAGTGTGTACATCTTAATATTCCCAGTTAATTTGCCCGCACAATTAGCCTATTAGGCATCAGCCCAACAGGCTGTAACAGCTGTCTACCGGTGACTCTTGAACTGAAATCAAATTGGAAATAATCAAAATGACACTATGATAAAAATGATCGAAATAATAATGATAATATTTTTATAACATTTATGATCATTCTCAAGAAAGGGCTACAAAAAGTGATGATGATACAATATTATAAAATTGTTACAAAAGGTTCAACTTACTGTTAGTGAGGATTGTTGTGTCAAAAAGAATGTTACATTTCAACAATAGTAATATGTCAATAAAATAAAACAAGTCTATATATTGAAAGAGTTTGACTCCTCACTGATATAAAGAAGATTATTTAAATTTACATAATGAAATCGTTATTTGATTTGGAATTATGAACTACTGAAGCCATGTGGTTGAAAACTACAAAGAGAGACAGCAAAACAATTGAAACTGACAGCTGTCGTGTGATTCAGTTTAAAAAAGGTGTGTTTGTATGTCTATGTTGAAACAAAAGAGAACAATTATGCTATAAGTGTGATGAGAGTCATCTGTTTCATGAGATTATCAACGAGAAATCATGCAAATGCATTATGTGTTATTATTTAAAAGTGAAACTCTGCCATAGGGAGGTTGGAAATATGTTGCAAAATATTAAAAATTGTTATGTGTTATATTGATAAGTATTCAGAATTATTGTTGATCTGAAAATCATGTGAATTTTCATTAATATTGAATAGAAAAGCATAAATTTCACTGAGGAACAATCTTCCAAACGAAATTTTAGCAAATTCCAACGTCATTTTAGCAATGACGTTGGAATTTGTGGCATATTTATTGGAGTAGAATAGTTGGTATTTGAAAATGGGTAGATTTATAAGCCATGGTGATGGAGTAATAATATTTGTGGAATATATCGGAGAAAAATTCTGGATTTGCACTGAATCTAGATATCATCTGATCCTTTCTTAGTAGGGGGTTTTGTTCTTGGTTGGTGGTATGAGGTTAGATACCGTTTTGTTATTGTATTCTTGTGACTTGGACAATTCTTATCTGATGAAACTCAACCCAATTGAGTACCTGATCTTTGTTTACCTGCGACAATTTGTGCAGGTTGTACCCTTCAAATGAAACTGAGAGAACTAACTTTCATCAGAAACTTGGAGTCACAATCATATTTGAATGGTTGCTTTCATTGACTCTGTTTTATCAATGACAGTGAATGAATTTGCGAGAATGATGAATAATTCAGCCCTAAGATAATAATGATGCCTAGATGTTGATTTCATGGCTGTCAGTTTTATCACGATCAGTTAGTTATCGCTTTTGAACTGTGGTTTGTTCGTCTAGCCTTCAGTATTGCTACATAATTCTATCGGTTTGAAGGAAATGATCGATATCAAAGAACGGAATCAATTGAAATCATTTACACACAAAAAAAAATAATTAGTTACTTCTCAAGAGTAATTTCTCCTCTGCACGAATTTCATACAAATTGTGAAATTCGTAAATAAACAAATCTGAAGTCACTTCTGTGTTTCAATCTAAGAATATCAACGTTGAAACTTTGTTACCCAAGTAACAACACAATCTTCACACATCAACTAACACCCCTACGGAACGATGACATATCGCTTAACTAACATTCAAACTATAATCTCAACAGCGATAAACAGTTGGATCTCGGCAATTCATCATTCCACGAGCTACTGTGAAGGCGGTCGTGGCAATTTCGCTCCATAATAGTCTATATCGCAGCCATTTCAATATGCATGAACCACAATGAGTTCTTAATTTTGATGGCAGATAAGCGGAATTAGCATTCTATTATGAGATAGCACGCAGCATAAGTTGTTTGGTGTCAGATTTGGTACAGAGCAGACTTTGGTGTCAGATTTGGTACAGAGCAGACGACGTAATGATGGTGTGTTTTCAGAAATAGACGTGCCATTCTTCCAGTTATGATTCTGTTGGTAATAAAGAATGAAATATCACAATTCAATGTTTCACTGAGAAATAAGTTGTTGGCTGCTTTTTTCTCTTCAACTAGAATACATAACTTGTATATTCCACAATGTTTGTTATCCCAGTTTAGATCTGAAGGGTTGAAGGTAACAAGATCGGAAATATGCTCTAGAAATTTCTCACTCAGATGATTTTCCTCCCATACCCACCCTATTAGAAATCTACATTGGGTCGATTTGACTTACCGTTTCACATACACCCTTCGTATACCAAGCTCAACCGATCAGAATAAATGCAATTCCATAGTGTCAAAACTATGCTTTTGAACAAACGCTTTCGTGTTTAATAATTTCAGATAAAATCCCCTATAGACTTTGGACCCCGCAATTTTATCAAATTGTTATACATTTAAGTCATTTGCTGAGTGAAGTTCTGAAAATTCTAAACTTTCCCATGAACATGGTATATTCGGGATATAACCCTCAAACAACGAGTATATATAGTTTCTTATTAATCATCATATTTGATTTTCGAAAAATTTATTGAAAGTCAGGAAACAGTTTTATGTATATCTCATTTTATTAGTTTTCAGTTCATACAATTGGAAACTACTGAACGAAAGTCAATAAAATATCAATAAAAATTGAAGGATTCTTTAAGAACACTGTCGTCAAATTTGCTCTCGAGATTTTTACGGGTAGTAACGATATTCACATAATTGATTTGTGAACTTGTTTGATGATTTTTCCACTCGCATTAAATGAAGGTATTGATCTTCTTCAAGTCTAATACTGATTGTTTTTGAAACATCTGGAATACAATATTCTCAGGTGTTCATCAATATTCACATCCGAAAACAAATGTATGCCAAAATTAATATCAACAAACAGCCAATAACGATACAATTTGGGAATCGGTCACCTTATTTTCATTCTAGATTTGAATAAATCCCCAACTGGAAAATCGTGAAATTCTTTGAATCAGTATTTATTCTTTTCGGCCTCTGATCACTCTAATGAAAATTTATCAGTAACTATCTGTTGGTTTAGTCTTGTGAAACTTTTTTCATTTAATATTGGATTCTGTTGCAGAAACATGTAATCTAGAATCTATTGGATTGGATTTCTTTTCCATCGTTATATACAAAGTGTAAATATTTTGAAATACTCAAAATACATGGAATACAGCAAAAATAACTCTTCATAATTCATAATGATGGGTACACTATTCACAGAAGTTTCTTTCAGATACAGTATTATAAGAAAAAACCTGTTCGAAAAAATTACTTTTTGATATATGAAAATTTGATTACACTTGTTCTGTAATGGATATAATAAACTCGAACACAGACAATAGAATAGACTTTTTTATTTCATTGAAATACATAGATATATTATATGAGTACGGAGAGTATAGTGCACCTCAAATATAATAAAACTCAATGTTATAGAACGATATAATATATGATACATAGATATGATTTATGTGTACAGTGAATACAACGCAACACAATGTGCATTATAATACAATCTGAACAAACAAATAAAACAAATTACTAGAGAGCAAGTTCGTGTGTAGCAAACAGTAATTCATATATCTCTAATGTACCGTTCATGAATATGATGTGTGTCACGCAATAATGGACTATGAACACAGACATAATTATTTGCAACCGAATTTGGGAAAAAAAGATGAATAAAGATGACAGGTAGAGAATTGGCGATTTATATTACAAATGTATAACAGAGTGAGGAGAAACCACTTCTGATTATTTTGGATGATTCAATTTGGAATTGTCTCATGAACAATATATATTTTCCTAAATAAATGAAGATGTTGAGAAAAAAGAGAATGCCTAACAAAGATGGGAGATATTTTACATTTAAAATCATTGACTAGAAGAGATATTAACACTGGTGTCTCTCGTATAACTCCGTCTGATCATCCCGGGATTTCTTTAAGTTGGACTCGGAGAATATTTTCTTTTTTTAATCAACTAGGAATAGAAGATTCTGTTTCATGCCCGAAAGCAGGGTCAATGTTAAGTCCTGATATGTGTAGCTGACACTATCTATGATGACTTTATTTTTCAGAATGATTGCACTCTGATTTTTATATCTGGCTTCTCTTTAGTATCTCAGAAGCAATTTTTTCAGTTTCCTTCTATTTGTTACTTTCTCAAATTTGCGCTTTCATTTTCCAATTCAAGACTCTCAATTTTGTATCCAGATTTTTTCAATTTCCTTTCATAGATTCGAGGTCAATTGTAATACTTTTGATTTCGTTTTCAATATCATCATTCTGTTCATAAATGGCTTTGAGGGTATCTATGATTTCTTCATCTATTACTTGGATTATTGAAGATGTTAAGAATTGAAAGATAAAATGTATATGCGTCCAGAATATAATCGCAGTCTGTCAGTACCACTAAGCAGCACAACCTGAACGCTAGTCGATTACCGGGTACAAAGTCCAGAATCGGGCGAGTTCAATTTAGTGAGACAACTGTTCTTCTCAGCCTCAGAACCATCAGAAAAACTTGAATGTACTCACATGTATTATGTATAGATTGTTTAGTGAATCGATTGTAGTACTTTTGATTACTTCAGAATCACTGTTGATTGAAAAATGAGCATTTAACAAATTGAAGAATTAGACGAAGTCAATTATGACGTTGTGACGTTGCACGGAGTCATCGGGTAATATACCAAATAATAACTTAGTGATCATTGAATACACTTATGATTGAGGCTAACCAATTTTCTCGTCGGTTATTTCAATCCCAACAGCTTGAGAAAAAATAATGTTGCAAATAAGGGTTGAGTGAAAGAACATTTTCTGTGATGTATGAATTACGGATGATGAACTTCGCCCTTTATTACAATTGCTAGTTTTAATGTATCAGTTCTGTTGAATGAATAATGAAGGCGATATTATTATTCTGAAGAAAGGTTGTTTGGGTAAGAGGATCAATTTTATCTTAAAGAAACAATTGTTTTCTTGCCAACGTTTCGGATTCGAATAAATTTTTCTTCAGGGCTCGATATTTGAATTTTAAAAATTATTGGAGATATTAGATATATTTAAAAAAAACAACTTCGCAACAACTTTGAAATAACACGAAAAATCCAACGCCCTTCGTGGTATTAGCCAGGGGAGTAGTTGTTTTCTGATAGGTGTCAGTCCATAAACCTACTGTGTAGGTGAAATGAGACTGGCCTGAATGAATTTTTCTTCCAGATAATTTGATTTAAAGCCAGTCTTCAAGTATGCCCACTTATTATGGGAACGAAAGTTGATACCATTGACAGAAACTCAAGACAGTATTTTTTGTCTACATGTTCATTCTCCAACTGCAACATGGAATAATCCGTAGCTCTTCGAGCTTTCTGTACTTGAAAACATCAATATATAAAAACTAAAACTACACATTCTCAATTTACAAGATGGTTCACACTAATATCTAACACTTTGTTTAGTAGATGAAGGCAAAAACTACCTCAAGCTCTCCTGAGACACCGAATTCAGAATTAGCTTGTGGCACCCCTTGCCCTGAGAGTCAATCATCAAGAAGATTGAGGGGTGAATGTGAGGAGAAAAAACAGAAGAAGGAGAACGGTTACCAAAATACTGCCATTGAGCATCACTTGTGTCAGGGTATTAATAGAGATGAATTCAAAGGCGATAATTAAGGAATATCCTGAGAAAATCATACTGGCTAGGCATTCGGAGAAACCACCAAACGGGGATGTGGAAGTGTTTAAAGACAGATCCTAGCTCATAATTGGCTGTGACATAAAGGTCACCACCTGATCTAGTAAAGTACTAGCACCAATGAACGGAGTGAGCATTTGCTACAGTTTATTGTGTCAAACAATTTAGATATATTCGAAGTGAATTGATTAGAATTTTTGGGAATATCAAAAGTGGACAAAAAACACTTTTGTTAATATGAGACGTAGGGCAGTGATAGATGTAATATCAGGTACTACATTTATGAGTAATTAAGTTGTTCGAATCAACGGTTCATGAACTTTCGAATCAGAGGAACCGATACCTCATTGATAATTTATTGGAAACTGGGTAAATAAATATCTCTTCGACACAGACTTCATGGTTTTAGAAGAGAGTTGTGAATAATCGATTCTATCAGCAAAACACACATAACAGAAGCATCTGGTATACAGACGGCTCGAAAATGAGATGGGAGCTGAAATATACTGTAGAAACGATAATTTCAGGCCTGGATGGAAAGAGCCTGTGAAAAATATTACGTAAGGCTTAAAAGTAACATTGAGATTGTTCTGGAAATACCGTGAAGAATTGTAGCAACTGGTGCAGAAAAATAGATAAATTGTAAATCAGGACACTCAGGATTCAAAGGCGATGAGAAACCTGATGAGTATGCCATACTCATACACTGGATCAGTATACTTTGGGAAAAACATAAAGAAGCTTTCATAAAAGGCCCATTCAGGTTAAGTGTTATCAGGAGATTTGGAAATAAACAAGTCAGTCGGCTTTCGAGTAGCAGAAAATAGAATATCATTGGTTACCATTCACAAAGGACAAGTTTGGAAAATCGTACGTAACAATGGAGCAAATTGATCTTATCAAACGAATTAAAGGCTCTGAAGCCAAGTACTCATTGGCAAGCAGAGCGGTTACAGCAACGGTTACTGTAACCAGAATTCGTCAGTGTGGACGCCTCAAACTTTTCGCTCACAAGCGTACCTCGAGCCCCAATTAGCGATTCGGAAATTGTCGGTTTTTACTGCGAACACAAAGAGGGTTCGTGGATGGTATTGTTGTAGGTTCGTCAGTGAGTACGTGTGGGTGTGTTCGAGCATAATGGCAAAGTGGTGTGAAGAAAGAATATTGTGTTTAATTGAAATGTATAGAATAGACCACCATCGTCGCGGACATTTTTTCACTTCCAATAAACTATCAATTAAAATATATGCTGCACTCATAATAATTTCTTTGGTGACCGACATTGCTCGTTTGAAATCTTCACGAACACTACGGTTCACGACGCGTTCGGGATAGAAAACAGGTGCACGTCTACACTGAAAAACGTTACAGTAACCGTTGCTGTAACAGCTCGGCTCGTCAATGAGTGCCCGGCTTAAGGCTCTTATTGGCATCAAGAATTTTCACCACTCGTAATTTCCTGAAAACACGAAGGAATGCATTGATATTCATGGAAATGGGTATTATGATAAATGAAATACTATGATTGCATAAAAAATATTTGCATAAAATACGAATGATTTTTTATAAATGAATGGAACTCTCTTAGATAAGCTTTCGGAAAATCTCAGTTCCATTCACGGGGCAATGTCCTAATGAAGCTATTCAAATATGGCACTGTTTTTACGAGCTATTGAAGAGAAAGTTTAACTATCCTTTGCTTTCATCCTCCCTTCACCTTTTGTGTCTACCTTAGTTGGATTATTCTGATTATCAGACCCATCATGAGACATCTAATTAAATAGTCTTGTTGGAAACAAAGGCGTACTTGTGAGAATTTTCAAAAGGAGATATGTGTGGGATGGATTCAAAATGAATATAAAAATGATAAATCAGTAATTGCTTCGATGTATCCAGATTATATGACTTCACTTTTCTAACTTATAGATCATTTCATCATTCTTGAATTATCAGAAAACCGCAAAAACTGACTCAAGAAGAAAACAGAAATTCGTTTCCAACTACAATGAAGTTGGAAAGGCAATTTTTCGGTGACCCAAAAGATGAACAACTTGGTATATAGCTTTCAGCTACGCTGGAAGCATATACCTAGTGGTTACGTCTGAATGTACCAGACAAGTTCCTAGAAACGGAGGCAATGTTACACTGCTGATGCCTTTAACGTACCGCCTCTGAATGTGGCGTCAGACCTCTACATAGTGATATTGATTTGAAAACTTATCGTTCGAAGAAGAAAAATGAAATGTAATAAAACATATTAAAAACCACTAAAAATACACTAAAATATTCCTGTAGACTATAGTAGAGTCTATTGATCCTAAATAAAAAAATACGGTCATTCTGAAGAATTGGATAGTCATGACCATTATAAAATTTTCATTCTGTGAAATGAGACTATGGAGTCTTTACTAAAAAAAATGTTGTTTTAAATTGTTTGTTCCGTTAACCAGCTGACGAAAGTCAACCCTCAGAAGTCGAAACTTGTACGAGCAATAGATTAACAAAACCTTACCTTTTAACGTGCGATTACCCAGCATGGTGGCCCGGCGGAGAATCGAACCCCGGTCTTTCGGGGTTCGATTCCGGGCGGTTCCGGAATAGTACTAAACGTACTATTCCGAATTGAATAATAAATACTGACAAATTGAAATTTGTTTCATAATTCTTCGTGGAATAAATCATTTCTGAAATGAACAGTGCTATAACAGTTGAAATTGAATTAGAAAGAAAGGGTTTTATAAATGAATTACTGGGTTTGACCTCACAGAAGAAGTAGACTGCATGCTCCCCAAAATTGTACACCAAATCTAAGCTGAGAATCAATTAATGTGCAAAAACCAGTTTTAACAATACCAAAATCCTGTTTTACTCTCACTGCATAACAACCGGTAAATAAAATTTTAGCCTACTATTTATCAGGGAATGTTGTGTTACTAATAGAGCAGCATCAAGATCTTTGAACCCAGATGAAGTTCTTTATCACGAACCATTTTGATAATGTTTACTATCATGATTGGCGATTTCTTCAGACGTTATTAGTTTTGGAAAAAGAGTCATACTTGTGAGAACACTTTTTCTGTGAGTATCCTTCCGGTGTATTTATGGTTACTGCCACTGGATACTTTCCATCTTCCTTTGGGGTTTTGTTGTATCTGAAATTTCTAATAATTCAACTACACCGATCGAAAGGTTTTCTACACCACTAATGTCAATTATTTCCAATGGTTCAGTATTATCGAGATTATAATTTGATTCATGTTCCTTTCTCTAACTGAAAGTTAACGTTGAGTGTTAGAAATGGCTCAATGTCATATCGATTCCTGATTTTTCGTTAGATTTTACCTCATATATGTAATGAATAAAAAAATTAAGCAATGATTCATCTCAGTTGTGTTAGGCATATTTTTGGAAAATTAAAGGCAAATGAACTTCATCATTTTGATTGAATAGTTATTTCTGTTCTGTTGAAATTTCCAGTTATGGAGTTTCACCTTAGAATTACTTTATATGAAGTCATGTACGCCAATGGTTTTCTAAAAGGTCTCCTGACAATTCTGCAGAACGCGTATCACTAACATTTTAGGATTCTCAACTGACTTCGCTTTATCATATACCAAATCTCTTTTAATTTGCGATTCACGCGGAAACATCTATAAATTTCGAATGGTTTGGTAGGCGTAATTGAGAGAAAGTGAAAGACAGAAAAAGAGAGACATCTTATTCAATCAGGAAATACTCAATTTCAAAGAAATAAGAATGTGAGTTGGCTAAATTCCGTCTTCAGTAATGTACTGAAAGATTTCAATTCATCACAGGTCAATTTGTATTGAGATCTGCCAGAACATTTGAGCATAAATATTCATTAAAATATTCGAAAGGTTATTCAATAATCTTCAAATACTTTAAACACTAGCACAACTAATTCTTTCCGAGTGAATTGACTTTTCTGTTTCTATAACTCATCAGAAACGTTATGGATGAGAACTTTGAAAATGAATTGAATTCATTATTCATTATTTGGACAATATAGCAGTTTTTCAATACAAAATCAATAAAAATTCGGTTTCATGTTTTACAATCTGAAACTCTCTCGAATCAAATGAACCACTTAATTTCATCATCGAATATATTCATTGAGATATTTTGTAGAGCACGCTTCTTTACAGAATAAATATCTGAAATAAATGAAAACTCAATTCAAATTAATTTCTTATAAACTTCATGGTTTACAAGACTCTACAATCACATTGATTAATTCGGATGGGCGATGGAATATAATAGATTCAAAACTAATATTAGAATACTGCTTGTGAATTAAAACAGCAAAGCAGAAGCCGAAACGTCGAACTAATGAAAACTACAGACTCGGGGTGTGTGTGTGTGTGTGTCAATCGGACTAACATTGAATTGCGGCATTTTCAGGTGTATTGCAGTTTAAAATAGTACTTTGAGAATGTGTTTCAACAAATATATGAAATAGTCGTATTCATTCCAGATGTTGATAATGAGATAATACTTACCCTTTTTGATTCATATTCGGCTCCATTAGCCAGGTAGTGTTTTTGAGCAATATTTGGTGCGATGAGTTGTCTGAAACAAAATAAATATTTCAATGAATTTCAGGTTTGAAATTGTAAACTATGTACTTGAAACTTTGAACAGAAAATTCGAGATAAACCATCCAATAACAATAGTCAAGATGCTGGATTTTGCTCAGTCGTCCATCGATATAAACTTGGTGAGACATACACTTCTATATGAAAAATTGTACTTTGGTAAAATTGAACTAGATAACATCGAGGAAAAATATACATATTTTCGTATCATATTATGAAACCTCGACAAATAATTCCCTTATAAATTATCGAAAATCACCGAATTTCAGCTGCCTGCATTATTGATCATCTGAAATATATGTAAAAAGTGAGATTTGGAGCTCTACAGGGTATTTCATATTTGATCCTCACCATTGGGATCTCGGAAAATATGAGAGATACGAAGATGGTTAAATTGGTTAAGTTGCGCATTGGTTGAGTTGTTGAGTTTCGCATTTATCTGACTAACAAAATGCCCTTGAGAAAGTTCTGAAATTCCGCGTATATCCGGATTTATCCGGAAAAAACAGAAATTTCGGGAAATGTTTTTTATTTTTTTTGGCTTTATTTTTCAAAGGATTCGAAAATAAATCGCACTTCTACATTGTCACTTTTTCTCTGAATATAATGGTGTTTTCAGATTTTCTATCCGACGTTTCGTCTTCCGGCCACCATCATCCTCTTTTATTTTTTCCTATGAGCGTTCTGTTTTGAATAGAACTAGATTTTACGTTTTTAATGATGTATCATAACTTATCATTCTTTTTTGAAAAGTTGGAGATTTTGAGAAAAATTAATTCTTATCATAGAAGGCTTTGACTTTGATGTTCCTGAATTTGATTTTCAATTTGTTACACTCAATGACATTTTGTTATTGTACACGTCATTGAATTTTTGGTGAAAAATGGCTTTCACGAATGAAGAAAAAAGGGATATGGTACAAATTTATTACAAATACGATAGAAACAGTGTTAGGACATCAGAAATGTATTGTATCCTGACAGACGACAACCACATCGAACTATGTTCAAGTTATTGGATCAAAATCTCACGAAGTTTGGTTCGTTTGAGAAGCCAATGAAAAAATATGGAGACAGAATCAACGATCAAAATTTGATAAATGAGGTGTGTATGAGGAAAATTAGACGTTGTATTCTTTGCAATGAACGTAGAACTTTGAACAAATAATAATAATTTACTACAATGTAAAGACAAAAGTAAATAACAGCAAATGCTCAAAATGCTGGCCTTGTTCATGGTAACACAACTGTGCCCTTCATCGAATGTTATTCACTGCACGATTAATTTCCCTCCTCCCCAATCCTCCGAACCTCTAACAATGCTGTGTTGACGGTCCTCAATATTTTATATTTCCTCTGACCATAAACTCTATTCAGTGTACCCCATAAGAATGTATCCATAACACTTAAGTCTGGAGTCCTTGCCGGCCACCTCACCGGCCCATTATTCTCTATCCATTTATCATCAAACCTTTCAGTTAGGTAATTAGATCCTCGTCTGGTAGTGTGCGATGGAGCACCATCATGTTGAAACCAGATGTTGTTATAGTTAGCCAAAGGTAGATCATCCAAATAGTCTTCGAAAACCGACAATAAAAACTGTTGATAGGTTTCTCCATTCAGAATTCCGTCAAATAAATTAGGACCCAAAATTCTATCTTCATGAATTCCTACCTACACGTTGATACTGAATCGCACGTGAGGTCGAATTTCTCGGAACTGCCTGGGGTTGTTTATGCTCCAAATGTGTTCGTTATTTCGGTTGAATATCCCACAATTCGTGGAAGTGCTTTCATCTGCCCAAATTACATTTTCCAGGAAAACAGGAAAATCATGTCTTCTTATTAGCCACTAACAAAATTCTAATCGCCTTTCGGGATCACCTGGATGCAATTTTTGAGATATGTGTATTTTGTAACATTGTAAACCGCTTTTTTTGAGATGTCTTCAAGCACTTGTATGACAAATATTCATTTCAGAGGAAATTTGACGTGTAGATTTCCCCGGGTTTATGTTTATCTGAAAATCATTATTTATTATTGAAAAGGACACGGAATAAAAGTTTAAATACAATTCCGATGTCCTAACACTGTTTCTATCGTCTTTGTAATGAATTTGTATCATATCTCTTCCTTCTTCATTCGTGGAAGCCATTTTTCGCAAAAAATTCAATGACTTGTACAATAACAAAATGTTATTGAGTGTAACATATTGAAAGTCAAATTTAGAGACATCAAAGTCAAAGCCTACTATGATAAGAATGATTTTTTTTTGATATCTCCACTTTTTCGAAAAAGAATGATAACTTGTGATATATCTTTGGAAAGGTAAAATTTGGTTCTATCCAAAACAGAACGAATCCAATGTAGCGCTCATAAGAAAAAATGAAGTGGATGATGTTGGCCGGAAGATGAAACGTCGGATAGTAAATCTGAAAACACCATTATGTAGCAGGAAAAAAGTGGTAACATGAAAGTGTGATTCATTTTCGATTTCTCCGGAAACTAAAGCCAGAAAAAATAGAAACCATTTTCTGAAATTTCTGTTTTTTACCGGATATCTCCGGATATACTCAGAATTTCAGAACTTTCTCAACGGCATATTGTTAGTCAGGTAAATGCGCAACTTTTCTCTAATTTTACCATCTTCGTATCTCTCATAGTTTCGGGGATCTCAATGGTGAGGATCGAATTTGAAACACCCTGTATACGAATACTCACCAACTGAGTTTGCTCAAATGCTTGTTTTATTGGTGAAATGAAATGTGAAATTATAGATGAAATAAAGAAAAAAGAAAATAAAATAGAAAACAGAATAAAAGTAATAGCTCTTGTTTCCCTAATCAATATAGCATCGTCGGGAAATGGAAAAAACCGAATCTTACTAGCTTACTATATAGCTTTTTCTACAGCTGAATGAATCATAACAATACATAATGAGGGTCACTGAATGCGTGTTTTTAATTCAATTCCTAGCGTTACTTATAGTGTTATTTTTTTTGGAGCCACAATAAATCCTGGTGGGTTGCGGTGGAAGGTTGAATAGACCCACTCACTTCTGACCTAACCTAAACTATTGTGTTATTGTTTTCCAATTCCTAGTTTATATGTTGGTTACTACATGTTATTATTGTATTATTGATTACAACTTCACATTTCTCTTTCAAATTGGACTTCGAAGCTTGTAATATCGTGTTTGCTCACAATAGTTCAAGAGGCATCATATGAACGTGTGTTTTGCTTAATGAGTGATAACTCTGCAATACGATTTCAGTAGAAAATATTTGGAAATAGTATCATTGATACTATAATAAATCTACTATGTGATTTTGCTAACTCATACTGTACAAATTGTACAAATATATGTGAAAAACCAACTGTTTCTCGGTTGTTAGTAAATACTAATAATTTCACAACACAACACAACTATTTTCCCTGTAGGTAACTTGATTACTATATCATTCGTCGAAAATTTTCTTGTATGAAATATTTCCATCAGATTCGTGAGTTATTGCATGCGCTATGAATTTTTTTTCTGTTCCATTGGAATGAATCTCACAATCATAATTTTAATAAGTAATCTCCACAGCTTGGAATATTTTGGGATAAAATGAATCCGTCTCTCCATGTATTCACTCAGATTCTCATGATATGATATACAAGCGTTCTTGGACTCCTAATGATAAACTATTACGAGGTGACTATCGATAGTAATTTTCTAAATTGGAGATGGATGAATAAGAAATGCGAAAATAGATATGACCATCAAGATTACTCGTATTACACTTTTCTTCTATATTTGTTTGTTTTTAGAGATAGACTGCTACTGATTGTTCAAATTCAATGTTCATTAAAAATTTTTCGATTTAAATTCATCAATTTGCTGCTATATACGACATGAAGTTCAATTAGGTACTTTCAATATGCGTCCTATATCTATTTGAGAAAAAATCTTCGTCAAATTCAAACTCGTACAGTAAATAGTGAATCCCCAATTTTCATAGAAACAGGATCAAAACACTATTTTTCTGACAGTTTTGCTCATTCAATTATGATTTTAATCTATCAGTACACGGGATATGGGATGAAAGATTTTCCTTCAGTTTCATTGATCATATATTCCAAACAAGTTACATAACTGATAGGGAAACTTGGACGAACATGATTATTTGGAAATATTATTGTTATATAGCCAGGAATACAGATGAAATTATTCGTTTCCCACCAATTCAAATTGAATCTGAAAGAAATATTTGTGATTGATCGACATATTTTATAATAGAGTTTTCATTTATATTTGTGAGTACCTTATTCTCCTTGTTTTCTCACTTGTCTTATACTATTGATGAAGTGGACAGCCAGCAAATGTTATTTTTCCAACAATTATTTCTACGTCAATAATTATCTCTATGTCTTCACCCATTTCTGTGGAGACATAGAGAAACATGAAATAATTTTCACATAGAAACTAGCGTTTTCTTCCTAAATATTACTTCTTCTCCGATTGAAACATTTTGCATTATTAGTCAACAGATCATTTTCAAAAAAATAATTTTCCTTTTCAATCTGATGATTTCATAGTTTCGAAACTGATTTGATTCACCCCCACACGTTCAATTATTTTTTGAATTGAAGAGCTTAATTTATTTTGGTGTGATTCTATCATTGAAATCCTGAATTCCACTGAATTACGACAGAAGATGAATTGAAACAATAATGAAAGCTTCACTCGATGAAATTTTGAAATATCGTATCCATTTCGTTCCAGTTTTCCACAGTATTCACAAAACCATTATACTAGCATTATGTCTTCTATTGTCCGAACTACCATTGATGTCATGGATATTGATTCATGAAAAGGATATTTCTAAATCCCTTTCACAATAATTATATGTTTTTTTACCTTCCTAAGTGAAACATTTTTCTTCGAGACAGTAAAACAGGAACAATTATCGAAAAAACAGTAATTCGATCTTTTCGATGATACTTTCTCCAATTCGAAAGAGACAACCGTATCTACTTATTTACATTCAATTTATGGATTCATAAACGCAACAATAGAAGTATAAAACTGAAATGATTTATTGATCAAAAAACTTGTCAATCTCCTCACCTAATTGACATTCACTGCGAATCTTTGAATTTAACTTTCATGGATAGAATTGAACACGTTCTCGAGTGTTAGCGTACATGTTTTCCTCTAGAATGGTGTCAAAAGAAAAAGCTTTCTATCAATCAGTGTCCGCGAGGACCTCCTCACGCTCAGAAGTTTCTGTGATCTTTTTCTATCCTGCCAGTTCAGTGGCAAGCCTTACATACTTTCGTATTTCGTTGAAAGTAAAATATAAATGATTCTGAGAAAAGATGTTCTGTGACAAGTTTGAAATGAAAAAGTGCGTTGACCTAATGGCAACAGCTTGCCAAATATATATTTGTTTCAATCAACTGATATTTATTAGTAACCTTTGATTCTAGCGTGATTTTTTTTTCAGCGAGATTGTTCATTCGTTTCATATGACAGCTGGTGTCAATCATTCCAAGTGTAATTTTTATTTATCATTACCCATTGAGATGTCAATATCATTTGTGATACGTTGAAAAACTAGTTCTTCAGAGGAGGAAATATTTTTTCAGATTGTTTTCATTGGCGGTTCATTCTTCCGTTCTTTCCTACACGGTTACTATAATTGTATAGTAATTTGATCAAGATCAGGAATAAGAGTAAGAGTATAATTTTTTCAATACAAGAGTATATCTGGATAAATCCTAATAGTTCACTCCTCAATTCAATCATATAAGTTTAATTTTTGATCGATTTTGTCAGAACTGATTGTGTACCGTGACTGTTATTTCGTGATATGACAATTTCAACAAAAACATTTCTGACAAATATTACATGTGGCCCTTAGAAATCAGTATATTTTCCATAGTGGCTTAATATTCCACTGCAGTTATCTTTCTCAATTCGGTTCTTCAAAAATAGTTTGCATTTCTTTAGTGCCCTCCCCCCCTTTTATTTTTATTTTTTGAAACGGGTCAACTCAAGAAATTGAAATTTTGGATGAAACAATAAATGCATGAATACTTTATTTTAAAGTGGAATTGACAGATGAAACTTTCAAGATGGCGATTGGGTGCCATCTGGGAAAAATCAAATGGAAAAGGGGGTCTTGTGACATATCATTTTGAAGCTCCTGACAAATACTTCACAACCCTAGAATATGAAGTCAATATCTTCACCTACTCCAAAATGGCGAAACATTTAATAATTTCCTGAAGACAAACACATTAATATCGATATTTCTGGAAATATCCCTCTTTATCTGCCATATGGCAATTCCAACAACCTGATGAGGTTTGTTTAGTTATTTTTTGTCCATAAAAACGACAAAAGATGTCAGTCTGATGATGAACATCATTGTTCAGTCAGAATATTCTCATTTCATTTTCGATTTTACTAGTAGAAAGGTACTACGTCAACAATCTCTGAAAAGGTCAATTCTCGTCCATTGAACGAAAAAATTGAAGCGATTTTCATCTACGGTACGACGCGTAACTTTCACGAGACCGAAAGGATTTTCAATGAACGATTTCCGAATCGTCCTATTTGTATAAAATATTTGAAGGAACTAATATCCAAATTTA